>UXUI01008921.1:7060-18091 GCA_900576705.1 Enterobius vermicularis
AAACAAAGAAACAACAGGAAGAGAAAAAAAGAAAAAATGGACTTGGAATACGAGATTGCTTCAAAAAATCTTTAATAAATTAAATGAATTTTAGATCAAATAAATTTAGTTTTAAAAAAATTTTTTCCTTGATAAACAAATACTTTTGCATGAAATATAGCTAAAATCTTACCAGCAAACAAAAATTGATCCGATAAACTGTTGCTTTAACAACCATTCACATATTCACCGGTGTTCATTTATCAACTAAACTTTGCTAATTTGACGGAAAGATAGAGTCTCAAATAATCTCTATCCTTCCGTTCATAAAAAAAGCAAAAAAAGAAGAGTAAAAAACATAAGAAATTTATTTATTTGCAGGGCAAGTGGTAAAGAACTAATGTTACTGGTATTCTTCTTAGTGCTTGGTATTGTAATCTTTGCCTCGCTAGTATATTATGCAGAACGATTAGAAACAAATCCCGATAATCAATTTCAGAGTATTCCTCTTGGATTATGGTGGGCGGTTAGTACATTTTCTATTGCTTTTTTTTTTCCCTCTACTATACGAGCATTTTTTTGTCTTTGTTTTTCTTCAACTCTTTAAAATATCATGATTTTTTTCTGTTATAATAGATATAAATAACCAACAAACAACACTGATAGTTGCTAATCGTATTTTAATAAAATTTATCATTCCACAGTATTTTTTCCGCATCAAAGTAATAAAAAATCAAAAAAAAAAAAAAAAATTATTTGTTAAATTGGTTTTGCATTAATTCAATTAGAACTGAAGGTCGTAACGATGACCACGATTGGGTACGGTGATATGACTCCACATACCTATCTTGGACGACTTATTGGCTCAGTGTGTGCTTTAGCGGGCGTACTAACCATAGCGTTGCCTGTACCAGTATGTTAATCGCTTACTGAATTATTAACTAGTCATCTCTCATAATTACAAAACTGACATAACCCATGACATAGCTGTAAAAACGTATAATTTTTTTTCTCCTTAAAAACTGTACTCTTCCCATCTGCCTGGTTGAAGGAAAAAACAAAAAAAACAAATAAGGCTAACAAAAAAATGACTTTCAATGAAAATTTTCAACTAAATGGACATCGATTCCAGGTTATTGTCAGCAACTTTGCAATGTTCTATTCGCACACTCAAACTCGCTCCAAAATGCCCAAAAAACGCAGAAACGTTCTCAGCATTGATCAGGCAAACTAATTTTGCTTTTACCAATCAATAAAAAACTATAAACTGCTCAAACAAGATTTAGAAACCGAACCACGAAAACTGCACCGAACTAATTAAACTTAACTAAAAAAAAAAAAAAAAATTGACTGTTAAAGAAGACCTAACAAAATAAATTACCAATCATTTCTACATATATAGTTTGCAGGTTAAACAACAACCTGCAGTTCAACGATGGAAACGTAGTTCCGGCAAAGAAACTCAACCACTGCTAAGCAGTGCCACCAATGGCCCAACTTTCACATAAACCATTGAAATTGTACCGTGTATTCGTCACTGGCCAAATGGCAGCAACTGCACACAAGTGATGAACAGCAACAGGGAAATATGACGAGACGAACGCAACATGCGTACATCGCACGTCCTCTCAGAACTTATGAACTTTCAAACCAGCCTCAGACAAATGAAAATCATACATTTCAGTCAAACTTGTAAATTAGAACTAATTTATTAAAAACATTTCTAATTATGAATTGGGGCGTAATATTCAATGCTAAAATTAGCTGTAGAGTTAAGCGCCGCTTCAGCTGAAAAATGCACAAGTCAGATATAGCGAGAATACAAGTTCAACATTTATTCTGCTAAAATATGAAAAAATCAAACAATATGTCACATTTATTTGTAAGAATCAAAAAATAAACGAAAAAAAAAGAACAATTGTGAGACAATCATGTAAAACCTTGGAACCACATAAATAACTATAGTTTACCTCTATAGAAAAAAGTGATGTGAGTGACCAAGCTTCCAATCGAATGTTTCACCAATTTTCCAAAAAACAAAAAACAAAACAATTCAAATTGTTCCCTTACAATTTCTGTAAAACTAGTCGTTATTTTCTTTGTACACTACATGTACGAAATAACAAAAGCAAAAACTCATGTATTCCGACAACTGACATTCGTCAAAAGCGAAAAACTGAAAGAACAACTAAAAATAATCCGAATTAAAAAGCGCCAAAATTTGGAAAAAAAATAACAAAAACAAAAATAAGGAATTCAAACTCGTAACACTTCAACGTAGAGAACAGCTCAACAGAAAATGTTAGAAATTTTCTGAAACTAATAAAGATAAAAATGCTCTTCCTTATAAAAAAAACTAATTTTTAGTGCTCAAAATAAATTCACCTAAACAATTAAATCAAAAGCAAATAAAAACTGAATCAGTAATACAGAGCATTGCGATCTGCTGATCCTGGAAAAATCCTGCTATGAAAACATCACGAAGCACATGGAATCAGTGTGCCTTCTCTTCGCAAACTGCAGATTACGATTTAAAATCACAAACAGATGATTAAGTAATGTCACTTACGGTCAACAAACAACGAGATAAAAAACAAAATTTAAAAATATAAGCTCAATAATTTTCCAATACATCTAACTTGAAACCAAATTTAAAATCAAAACTTATCTTCACTAAACAAGGATTCGACCCAAAATAAAAAAAAGCTTTCTTAAAAGCCAAATTTAACTGTGGAAAATCCAAAAAACTGGATCTTTGACAGGAATGATGAACGGTCTCAAGACACTATATCTAAAATTAGTTTTTTATACCCTTACACCACTCAAAGTTTCACCTGTATTGACGCTTAATCTTCGTCACTGGATCTGCTTGAGTGCTCACTTCTCTCCTCACTCGACTTTCTTACCTCCTCTGATACCTTACCTGATTCTCTTCTCTTTGAATCCTGATCGCCCTTTGCATCGTCTGAATCTGCCGTTTGTTCCTCCTCATCCTCACTTTTGTCTTGTCTAACGGAACCATTCATTTTTTCTTCTTCATAAGGGTCTTCCGCCTTTTTCTCGTTTTCGGAGGCGTTCTCAGTTTTACTCTCCTCAGTGCTTCGAGCATCAGACTGTACACCCACACTGCTAACACCATTATTCTCATCTTCGTCCCCTTTGACGTCAGCTTTTTTCTCCCTTTCCTCAGGAGTTTTCAGCTCTTCCTCCATCTGACGTCGGCGATGCTCAATACGATCTAAAAAAAAGAATGTGGTAAAAGAAATTAACTAGTATAAAAAACAGATTGCACAAGGAAGCGAAAGGCAATTTTAACAAAATGAAACAGGAAGGAAATCAACCGTCATGCGCTACAGGATCTAGTCAAAGCTGCTTTAAACCCTTTAAAATGTTGAGTTTTAATGGATATGAGTACTGACCATCCATTAATTTACTAGTATTCTTCAACAACTCCAGCGTTCTTAATGTGTGTTTCGACGGCATATAAAAGATAGAAGGCTTGGCTTGGGTTTGGATAAAATTCTTTAATTTGCGAAGATGCTCCAACTTTTGCTCTGCCTGAAACACCGAAATCTCAAAATGTTACTTTTCCAATTAAAAAAATTGTTTTTACGGATTGGAACGCATAACAAAGGACACCCACATATTGTATAATTGCTTTCTTCCTTTGCAAGGCCTTTATTTGACGCTCTTTTTCACGCCTTTTCTCAAGCAGTTCCATGCGCTCTTTCGCAATCCTTTCCTTTTCTTCCATTTCTGTTTCGCGTAAACGCCTTTCTACCTCCTCCTGCTTTTCCGCCTTAAACGCTTTTTCTGTATTAACAAGAACACCAAATTTTTGAACTAATCTTCATACCTGAACTTTTTCGGTTGAAGAAATTTTCTTTTCTTCCTTTTGGAATCGTTGTAGAGTGCCAAGCAGTAAATTGGAAAACATACGCCGGTTTCTACAAAAGAAGCAAAAATTACTCAAAAATGAATAAACGAATAAACGCACAAATAAACTGAGAACGATAGTTAAGACCCACAACAAGTGAGCGCCACCGTAAACAACAAAGCCGAGATGTTACCTTACGCTCACTTCTCTTTTTTCTTGCCCCTTTAACTCATTTATGGCTGCCTCTCGAGATTTAGTTTCTATAGTCGGCATAACTACTGAAGACTGGACAGTGCGTCTGGTTTCTTCCTCCACAGTATCATCGCGAGCTCTTTTTCCTGCACCGGGGCCATCATACAAGCTAAAATCAGGTCTAAATAACATCAAAAACTATATAATGAAGGTCCTTCTATACACAGTGAAAAGCCTTCCGTTCATGCAAAAATATGAGTAGATGACTGATAGTTCCTCGTTAGCAATGGAACCTTAACAGAATCATACCTTAACTCCTCTAATAAATAAAACAGTTTGTGAAAAAAAGCCAACACATTAAAAACAGCAATTTGAAGAAACCTCATGAATAGAACGTCTCTGTGAAAAGCAAACTGATTAAAAAGTGACAGTCAAGTCGGTCGAACACTAATACTAGGGAAAGCCTCAATACCCAATATTTAAAAAAAAAAACAATACTGATTTTACTGGTCGACTAAAGTGGGGAAATAACTCATTAATATTTGCAAACTTACTCATTGTCTGCGGATATGACTAAACGTCTTTTATTAGCCACTCCCACTCCGCCATAATTTACTGTACGCGTGTCATACCTAAAGTATGGACTAAATTATTTAATCTCTCCGCAAGTATTAGATCTCTCATACAGATTAATGTAAACTGCCGGATACTTCCGCAGTATTTAATAAGTAAGCTTTACATAACATTAAAAAGAGGCCTACTGGAAGATTTAAAAATTGATGACTGGTTCCGATGACAACAATATTTTTTTTTACAGAGAAATCAGCAGAAACTGTACTCAAGTTCATATACTCCAAGAAAATTAAGGCAACTTCCAAAAGAAAAAATTACATCCACCTAATGCTCCTAAAAGAACAGAGAAATCACTTTACCCTCCCTTTTGTGCTGCCATCATCAAAAGTAACTTCCAAAATAATGTGTGCCGTCACAGCTATTAAAATTATTAGTTCATAATTCTTCTGAATAATTGTAAGGTTTTAATTCTAAAGCCTTCATCAAAATTTGGAAAAAAACACTACAAATTTTCCAACTGAATTTATGATCGTGTGACAGCATAACATATAAATGAAGTTTCTTTAGTTTGTTATACATCCGAAAATGCTCACCCTTAGTACTGTCTATCTACTCAATCTATGCCCCTCTTATATTGTAGTAGCTAACTAAAAAGCTTTACCTATCCGTTGCGTAAGAATCATGTGGTCCATCTGAGAAACGCCTCCGAACAATCCCAAATCTAAATTAAGAATAACAACTAGAAGAAACTAAGTAACCTTTAAAATCAATTAATAAACAACCAGAACGGAATGAAATTTATCCGTAAAGGCAAAAAATGATTATTTTCGAAAGTTCAACAAAAAAACAAGCACGATTTTTCTGACACTAACCTTTCGTTCCTTCCCAAAGCAGTTATAGAATCTTCAATATTGCGAAGGTCCTCAAAAGCTTTCGAAATGTCCGCATTCAAATCTTCCAATGCCATTTCTTCTTGTAAGAAGTTAAACACTGCAACAAGCAATTAAAACAGATTAGAAAACTCAAAAATTGTACAGGACTCTGTCCATATCGGAAGTAACCTAATAAGTCTTAACATTTAAAACGGCAAGTCTCAAAAAATTAAAAGAAAAAAAGAACGTGGAAAAACAGAGAGTTGAAAAACGTTAAAAAGATAAGTTTTATAAAAATCATCTCGTTTGCTTTACATTATTTTTTTCCTTAATTTGGACATTTAAAAATTAAACAAAAGTAAGGAAACGGAATGGAGAAATAAAACTAAATAAGGAACAAAGAAAGAAACTAGAAAAATTATACGCTCAATTAGCATTTGTCATCAACCACTTTTTATAATCACAGCATAACCGAATGAACAATGCAGGTATTTATAAAAATACTAAGGCAAAAATGATATCATACCCGTTCCTAACAATCGAAAAGAACGTAGTACAGCGCAATAAAAAAAAGATTGCAGAAAAAATTATTTTTATTGAACTTATCTTGATCACCATTAAACAGACCTCTTTTTTTGAAGATCAAAACAGTTGGTCACTGTTCTGCACGAATAAAAGATGTTTTCTAAAAAACTGTTCAAGCTTAATACAAACCTTGGATAAACCAGGTATGATGGAGAGTATTTTGCAACGACCACGTCTAAACAGACAACAAATAAATTACTTAATTTTCTTTAGTACTATGTACGTAAACAATAATTAGCGACAGCAAACAACTGAAGTACCGCTGAAGAGTGCCATCAAAATAGTAGCTAACTGAAGAAGCTGTTTGCGTTATTCACAAAAAAAAAAGGCCAAAACTTCATCGGAAGACATATTATAGGAAAAAAAAACATCCAGCTGCAACAAAGTTACACACTGTCAACCCAAGAAGCGAAACCTGCTGAAGGCTAAGGTTTTGGGATATAAAAAAGCTTATGTGCAGTGTCCGCGGTCAATTGGAAAGGTTATTCCAATTTTTTTAAAATTTCGGCAACCTGCCAATTACTTTAGATTTTCTTCTTAGGATCAACCATAGAATAAATTATTTTCAAAAATTTTTTTCGAACAAAGTCTGATACAGGTTTCTACTGCGAAATCTGTATTATCTCTCCAGTATTCCCATGGCAAGATTGATGGATTAAAGTTGTGAGTGGCACCTTTTTTTTTCTTTGTTCCAAGTGATAGGTACTGTTGTTGTTCTATGAGTGCCAAAAATGTTACAGAAACTAAACGTCTAAAATCGAAAGTAATATGTGGTCAACTCGATCCATCTTTAAACTACCTCTTATCAGTTGCATTGTTAACTACGGAAAGTATAACGAAAGTTTGAAAGTCTTTTTTGTACACCAAATATTTGGTATTTCCTTATATTGAGTGTATGCAGAGTTGATGACAAATTGTCATCAACTGTACATTAGGCGACATTTACTTGTTCCTTTGAGGCTTCACACTGCGTTTCAGTTTCAGGCTGTCGGAAACTTCATTTTATACAGATTAGTTTGTTTAGGGATCTGATAAAACGGTTCTTGAGCTTTTACAAGTGATAATTTTTCACTGGTTCAGTTTGAAATTCAACATGGCAACTAACTAGAGGCTTTTTTTTGTGGAACTATGTTACGCCGAACACTACTTTCTTGGTCGTCGACAGTACCTTCATGTTTTTCGTATTTTGGTAAGTTATTCTCAAGAAACATTTTGACGCTGAATAATCCTTGCTAAAAGTTCAGAAATTATAATTTTAAGATTACAAAAGAAAAGCTTCAACGTATTTCTCTTCAGTTTTTTACGGTTCGGTCAAGTTAATTGAAGCTCTTTGAACCTCTTGTTTTGCCTTCGTCTCTTCTTCTTTAACAAAGTTCCTTAGTTACTTGTTTCTTACTAACACAAGATTCAAAAGTCGTAAACAAAATGACTGGGAGCAAGTGGAACTTGAACTACATCAGGTCTTTTCTTGAAAACTCATTCAAAATCTTTTTAGGGGCGAGAGCATTTTGTTTTGACAGTCGGAAGAATCGCCTTTCAGTATACAAAAGAGAATGGGTGCGGCAAATGGACACGAAAAATATTAGTATTGAAAAGGTCTTTTCTATTTTTTTCAAAGCAGACTAGCATAGTCAGTAAATGTGCTTAGTTGAAGAGGTATCACTTGTGCGCAAGTAATGCTAGGTCCTTAAGCAAGCGAACTTTCATTATATTCATGGTATATCATTAACGCGGCAAACTTGCTTTGTTTTTCTTTTTGTGGCACGATAGCTTACTTTTGATCAGATAGGCTCAAGCACGAAATTATTTGACTTTTCCGAAATATTAAGCCAGGTTATTAATTTCTAAATTTTTTTGTTAGATAACCATCTCGTTTAAGTTTAGAATTGCTGAGTACAGTAAACCTTCTGCTTTGTTATGAACTCGTCTTTCATAAGTTGCTGTTTTTTACATCATTTTGTGTAGCCTTGCTGGTGTTTACTTTACATGCTATTTTATGATTTTAAAACAGTCAACTTTAGACAATTGTTACGGTAGTAGAAGCATCAGGGAAAGAAACGCAGTTGCTTATGAATGACCGTTTGTCCACTTATTATGACTGTTTAAAACGTTAGTAACAATTAGTTTTTTTTCATTTTGTTTTCTGAAAGGAGGTGAGTTTAACATGGTGAAAAATCGAATTTACTCTAATTGTAATTTTTTAAATCTGAATATTTACGGTTGAAAGGGCCTCTAAACTGAATTTGCAGTAGTTGTTTGGAAAAAAGCTGGTTCATTTTCTACATTGTACTTTTATGTTTTTCTTTAGATATTTCAACTCATATAGCTCGAGGGACAGCTTTAGTTGCTGTTGAAACAAATTCACATATGGAGTACTGTTCGGTTCACTCCCCAATTAATGGGTGCGTCAAAATTTACCCATTAAGTCTTACTAGTCCCAAAGAGGCGGAGGAGGTGAACAAGGTTAATTTTTAAATTGTCTGACCAGAACTGCTGAAGAAAATTATGGATGAAAATGAATGTCAGTACAAGGTTTTTCAGGCCAATCGTTCTGTAATAGATTGATTCCTGACTTTCTCCTTATTTATTTTTCATAGTGTTTTCAGGCATACTGGCGCTCTTGTGCTTTCTTATTAGGTGCATTAATAGAGATTTCTTTTCGATCGAGGACCCATTTGGATGCTGCTCTTCCTCCCCATTGTAAGTATGTCATCTGTTCGATTATTAAATGAATGTTTTATTTATTTTCGCTTGTTGATTTCCTGTAAAAAAAAAATTGCCGTCTCGTAGGTTCACGTAATATGCAAATATTATACATTTTCTGAATTGGACCTTCACTATCCACTTTTAACAATGGGCCAATTTCCACTAAAAATATATCTCTCATTTTAGATGATAAAGGTCGTTTCGGTTATACAGCAAGGATAGAAAACTTGAAAGAATGGAGTCCTAAAAAGGCACTTTGTTTATTTTTTTTTCAAATAAGGTTTCTTGATTTCTTGGAGTAGTTTTTGTGATGGGTGGTGTCGCCTTGTCATTGAATCTGACTGCTTCTTCTGAATGGCAGATACCTTAAGATTGCTTTTAAAAGGTTAGGCTGGGCAGAACCTTATGACAGAGGCAAAAAGAAAATTGTTTTAAGGAACAGAGGGACTGAAGTGGTGAGGAATAAATATGCCAGCTGAATGATTTTTCAAAATGATGTTGCTTGTGGAAATCAGTTTGCGGCAATATTTGCAATTTACAATGTTTGGGGCATTTTTTGCTTTTTAAAGGACTAGTAAAATTTGGCATTGAAAGTAATGTCAGATTCTTACCGCAAAAAGAGCTTGGCTTTTACTTGTACAAGGTACGGGACCAGAAACGGTTAGGAATTCTCAGTGAATTAGTGACGCTTTGTCTCTTGAGTGCATTGTGTGTAAATGTTCTGCTTCTATAGGCCGATCTTGACGTTTTGACGAGAACAGCCTTTGGTAATTTTATCGATGGTGAACTACAGTTTCAACCGTTAACTGTCAGTCGCGAAGTAGCTGCAGAGATGTTTAACGATGATCCGTTAGTGTTGTTTTGATATCTGATCGTCGTTAAATTTTCTTTCTTTGGCTTGCTTTCCTTTGGCTGATACTTTTGTTGCTTGATTTGAACCATTATTTTCTGGTTGTCTTGTTTTTGTGCTTATTTTAATATAATTACAGGGTGAAAAAAGAAATCATCTTAGGTGAGGAATCCGAAAGTTTAACAGTTTATAAGTTAGGAGACCACACGGACGTTACGGATGGGCCTCTGATTCCTAATACGGGTCATATTGGTCGTTTTGCTGTTACTAAGGTTCTATCTTTTATAACACATACGATATTGTATTGTATATTGTATGTGCAAAGTTATCTTTGTATAATTTTTTAAATCTGTTTCTCTCGTCATTTATTTTTGCAAATACGCTTAATTTTTGCTTTAGGTGAAAGAGATTTCGGGAGTTTATTATTTCTATGGTGTATCAGTTCCGAAAGTTCAGTCTTGCACATCATACACTTGGGACCTCCTTATAGCTGCTTCTCGGTTAGACGACGAGGTGGCTCCCCCTGAGGCGATAAAGAAATTAGTCGAATTGTCCAAAGGGGTTAAAGAAGAGGCTTGCAGCTGAGTAGTTTATTTGTTTATTTTTTTAGTGTTACTGATGCAGAGGTTATGTTTCTGTAGTATTGTTTTGCTACCTATTCTCAGTGTTATTAAGAATTTTCGAAAAGTTTATCTAGGCTTCAAGATTTTATATCATTTAGAAAGCATTGTCTGCTATCAGAGTTTATTTATTTTTCAGTAGTTCCTAGAATGAATTTCTAAGGTTTATTAGTAAGTAATATGTTGCAGGGTTTTGAGAAAATAAAGGAATTTTTTATGAAGTTAGTAGTGTTAAAGGAAAGAAGGTTAGCTGGATTTTTTTTCTAAATGTGGTGGAGAAATTACGAATTTTCAGCGAAAAAACTTTGGTAAGGTCACATATAAACTCTTGTCATTTTTGAACTATACTTTAGGACTGACTTTAGTACACAGGTCTTCTGTATACATTACTGACGTGTTCTCTGAAAGTTGTTTTGAGTTTTTTCTTTTTCGGTCAAGTAGTTGGTACAAGAATTAAGCGAATGTGTATGTCTGCATAGGAGATTAATTGTAAAGTTATTTGTTCATCCGAAGAATATTAAAGATTTAAGAGAAAGTCTATATTATAACTCTTCAAACTTGTCTGTTGCTCATTCCTTAAGTTTTACATATTCTGTAATTAAATCGAAATTTTTCTGTTATTTTATTTGAAGAATGTAACTAATTTTTTAAAGGTTTTCTGGAGGGTATTTTATTGGCTTTTGGACTGCAATGTTAATATGAGTTGTTTCTGTTATACTTGACACTGGATGGCTCTAAACACATTTTTGATTGAAAAAAAAAAAAAAAAAAAAAAAA
>UXUI01008928.1:12408-22821 GCA_900576705.1 Enterobius vermicularis
AGCAAAGTTATGAAGCAGTGGCTTTGATGGTAACAGATTTTCTGGATTTACTCCCTCTGGAGTGTATTCAGATGTTGGTGGAAACTGACGCTAAATATGGTGCACAACAGCGTGAACTTAATATATCGCTTTCTGCACTAGGTCAATTGGTTGGTGGTTATCACTTTTAATTTCTTTCGTTGTTTTTATCTGATAGTTGATTTTAGCAGTCTTTAATTCGTCATCGTTCCATTTTTTGTTCCACTGTTGTTTAATTTACAAGCGTTTATTTAAAAAAAACCTTTTTAGTGGACCATATCAGATTATATTTATCGTAAGAGCTCAAAACTAACCGAAAATGAGAGTGAAACAATATGGCTAGTATTGTATAACTGTTTGTCCGAGCTCTGTGTTGATTCGCGTCCTCCTGTGAGAAAAAGCGCTTGCCAGACTCTTTTGCAAACCATTAGTGCCCATGGACGTTCTCTGAAACCGAACACATGGAAGCATATGCTGTGGAAGGTGAGTGTGGAGGAAAACTGTTAAAAAGAGGCTTGAGTTAAATTTTTTTTAGATTCTTTTTCCGATGTTAGATAAAGTTCGAGCTTTAACTCGAAGTGCCTCCACCGTTCGTTCTGATAGCTCTGCTCTTGGAGCATCAAATATTCTTATTCACCATTCACGAGATACTGAATATAAACAGTGGGCTGAAACCTCTGTACAGACTCTTGGAGGCATTGTCAAAATTTTCAACACGCAGCGAAACTTATTAATCGCTTTTGGTAGGCTTTCTTAATAGTTTCACTCTTAAAGTTCTTTTCTTTTTTTGGAAGACAGCAAAGTCTATCTCCGAATCAATGTTTTTCTACTGGAACCTAATTAAAGGCGATTTTGCTGCTGCGTGGTCCACTTTGCTACAGTATATTGAATATCTAGCTCTATCTGGTAACCCAGAAATGTCGCTTGCGGGACTGAAAAGTTTTCAGGTTTATATTGCTTTTGCATATTTGCTTAATGCCGACTATTATGATTTGCTTTGCTTTATTCCAGGAGGTTCTTCTTGGTCGTGTACCTGCTCTGGAACGATCAACTAAGTTAGTGCATCCTAAAGTTTTACTCTGACTTTTGTGAAAAGCCAACTTTGCAGATATGTAAATCAATTTTTTTATTTACCTATCACAAGCTAACACTAAAACGTTATTCTCTCGAGCACTTTGAATTTCCAGTGCTACCGCGAACGTGCAAGAGGAGCCACCGACATTACCAGAGGGTTTATGGTTAGAATCCTGGCAGGTTCGTTTTTTGCTTTTGGATTAATGTTCATTTGGGTAATGCTGAAGCACTGGAACTCATATTTTTGATTTTTTATTTCTTATTGTTATTTTGTCTATTGAATTTTTCCTAGTTTTTCTGGAGTTGAGAGAGCGGGACAGATAAAGGTTTAGAAGTTCTTTTTTTAAATAGGTTTTGCATGTAGTAAAGTTAATATGTATTTTTTAGGACTTATTATGATGAAACTTTGCTTCAAGGTTTCCCACGGCTGAGCGTTATAAAACTAAATCCTTCACAAAATACTTCAAAAAACTTTAGGATAGAGTTGTATTGTTTGAAGAGATTTTAACGACTCTCGTGCTTCATGTTGAAAAAACTAAAAATGAATGAAATGTTTTGCAAAACTTCTTACATCTGTTTGTTTACAGCTCATTTGTTTATTATAGACATGGATGCGAATTGCGCAAATGCTTACCGCGCCTTGGTCAACTCATTTTGAATTTGAAGAGACATCTCAGGAATCCGCCAAGTAAGTTTTAATTTGGCTAATAGCGATCAGTAATATCGCTTAAAATAACAAAATTCATTCTGATTGTTGTGCTAAAAAAGCCCTATGGTGGATTGAAAAAATTTTTTAGAGAGACAGCAATCCCTCCATACTATGTCCCAGGTCCAGCCCACCTAACAACGTTGTTACAAATCTTTGGACCGCTCTTTGAGCATGTTAAAAAACGGATCAATGTTAGTGAGTTAAAGGAAGATGGATTACCTTCTGTATTAAAGGTATCTCTTTACTTGTCTCTGTAATAGTAATTCTTTTTTGAAGCGACATTGTAAAGGGGTGTTACAGTACAATAAGTTCATTGTCAAATTATAAAAAAACTGTAAGTTATGAAGACAGTGTGTCAGTAGTTTTTTCTCATCCATGCATCTGTTCTTTAAGCTTCGCTTCCCAAACGTGTTTTAGAGCGTTATCGGAGCTCCCTTTTGTACGGACCAAGCTCCATTTGTGATTTCAACAGGAGATATTAGTCCGACCCAAGAGGCGGTTATGCAGTGCATTAAAATCACTTATAGGGTTAGTGCTTTAAAACAAAATACTCGTCTGTTTCCTCTACCTGCGGATAGTTCTGATTTTCCTCTTCATCTCATTTTCTTGAAACGTCTCGATCTTTTTGTGCACTGAATTTACGATCAATCGCTGGCTTAAGAAGCCTTTATTGTTACTGATGTTGATTACTTATCAATTTGCTTTAAGGAACTAGTGGATACGGGCTCTTCACTTCGTCAAGCACTTCCCGACTTAATACGCTTACTGCTTGACTTCTCAATTCTTGCCGTTCAAGTGCCTTATCCCAATTTTCTAGGGGGCAAGATCAAGGACGTATGATTTTCATAAGCGGTGTTTTTCATATATTTTTAGCAGTGCTTTTAAGAATAAAGTGAATCTGGATAATTTCTGATAAGTCATCTGATAAGTCATTTTTTCGTTGTAAAGAAATTTGTTTTCAGACTCAGTGGTGGGTGCAGAATGTTGTCCCATTTGCAGAACTTTGTTTGCGTACGGGTGTCGAATTTTATGCATATACAGCTCATTATCACGAAATTGTTCAGGCTACAGTATTTGTGGATATTGTAAAAGTAATTAATCCTGCTTTTCATTTTTATTATTTCTTTTGTTTTTTTCGCTATTTTTAAGAAAATGACACGAATAGTACGGAATTGCTTTCGCAACTTTGTCTTTATTTAGGCGCTTGCGGTTCCTATGAAACTAAAATACAATTGCTTTTCTCGGACAACGTGGAAAGCTGCTGTATCCGCGTTTATTACTGCATTACGCCTAGGATTACCAATTGCGAGGCAGCATGGTAAATTCAACGTAAAACTAAATATGCATACCAGATTTAATTTCAAATCTTAAAATTGCTGTTGGTTAAACCGATACCAAACTGCCGAGAGGTTGCTTAGTTATAACTTTATTTCATTATTTTATATATTTCAAATAATTATAGGTAAATTTGATCAATTTTCTTTAAACTTTTATCGTTTGCTGAAGCATTTATCTTTTTTTTTTTGCAGCTGCTTTGTTTCGAGAGTTATGGCCGTTGTTAGCAGATACGCTCTACTCGTTTCTTTTCAACACATCGTAAGTTTTTGGGCCTTTTTTACTCTCTTATTTTCATTAGAATTCTTTCTTTGCCTACCTCAAAAATTTCCTTTCGAGCTTTCTGTAACTTTTTAGTCTGATGTCTCTAAAGAACGAAGTTCTGTGGTTTCACTATTTTTTCCATGCTTAAAATCGTCTCATTACAGTCGATCTCCAGTCCCTTTAAACGCTGACGAGCGTCGGCGGCATGAGTTCATAGACTGTCAACTTATCGAGCTGATCAGATCAGAGGTACCGCATCTGTTAGATCAAATCTGAAAATTTCAAATCACATTTAGCTTTGTTTCACAATATTGACCATAGATGAGAAGTTTGCAGGTTTTACCTAACGTTAGTCAATTTCCTAAAGAATTTGTTCAAAATATTATTGATCTGCTGAACCGTGGTTCTATTAGCACCTTGGATCCTCGTGACGTTTTAGGTGAGGAGTATTTTTTGTTTTTGCATGTGGTGAAGAACTTGAAGACTTGTTGCTTCTTTAATTTTCTGATACTGTACGCTCTTAAAGATTTTTTCAAAGTTTTTAGTTCTTGACTTTTAGACGATTTTTTAGCTTTGTTTGCCGTTCGAAGTCACATAGTTCAGAAGTTTTTTAATAATTGATTTAAGATTGGAGCAACTTTAATGCAGTCATATATTAAGTACAAGTTCTGTCTTTATTTCCCTCTTCGACAACCTGCTTTTTATTTTTGAACATATCCTCACAACAGTGTTACATAATAGTGACAGTGGAGCTAGAAATTTCTGGTTGTATCAGTTATTAATATTTTAAATGTTTATTGCATCGAGCTGTTCTATGAAAGCTCTTTCTTACTCTAAAGCTATGTGACTTTTTACTTGGTTGTTTTTTTTTGTTTCTCCTTCAGAGATGTTCTTGTTTTTTCTTACTTCTTTCACTTTTTATTTTTTTCTAGCTTTAGAATCTTATATGCAACGGACGGAGCTTTCTAGAGTCTGCTTTGACGCTCTTTTGTCAATGAGTCAGAAAGAAGATACTACCGTTAAGACTCCGTCTGGTATCATTTTTACCATTTCATTTCGTTGTTTCTCCTTATTGTTAACGTCATTATTTTGGTGTTTCAAATTCAAGTTAATTATCATTTTTCAAAACGAAACAGTTTCTACTCTAGTATCTTTTTTTAATCATCTTTGCTTGCCCGTAGTTATTGTCAATTGCATTTTGGACTTTTAGAGCAGTAATTCCCTTTGAACGTCTCTTTTAGTGGTTGTTGGCCACGGATTGAGTGGTCCTTCACAAGGCAGTAAAAGTGATGGGACAAGTAGAGAAACTCACGGGAAAAAGGCTGTCGAGGAACCTTCAGATCTTGGGTTATCAGCAATCAATTCTTTACTCTCTAGGTGTAAACAGGTAGAGGTTTATACTGTTCTTTTTTTTGACTCGTTTCGTAGTATCTAGTCTTGCTCTCAAAATTAATGGAACGCAGTTCTTGCTCTTTTTTATCTTAGACTTGCACTGAGTGAACTAAAAAATTTTTCTATTAACAAATTGCAGAAGTTTATCAGCCTATTTAGTTCCACTTACAAAGTCAAAAAAAGTGGGGGATGAGTTTATCAGCTAAAATAATTATTTCTTACCTCTAAATGTCTACACTGCAGTTTTGAAGTGCCGATTTTTCCTAAACAAGTGACTACAGTAAGTTCCTTCAGATTCGGAGAAGTTTCTGCTATTTGTTTGTCAGGTTTTTTCTATAGTTTACTTTTCTAAATCTTTTTTTAATGATTTTTCTGGGGGGACAGTATAATTTTTTTGCGAGGGAGGATGTGCGGTTGTACAAATGCTGTTTAATATCGACTTGAATTCTGATTATCATATTATGAGATTAGTTTAAAATGCTTTATGTAGTTGAGTTATAGTCTCTGCAGCCTTTGGGCTTCACTGATTTTTCTGTACGAGTAGTCTTTAGACTGGATTAAGCTGACTCTTGAGAGAAATGCCGTCAGAAAATTGGCAGTTAAGATGCGACGTCAATCTAATTTCAGTAAGAGTTGCTTTGAAAAGAGGGCCAATGCTGTTCAAAATCAGTTTTTACATTCGTGCTTTGAGATGTATAAAAATCTTATTCTGGTTAAACAAAATACAGTTTAGAATTTGTCATCAAGTGACACGCTTTAAACTAAAGCGTGACACTGTTTGGAAGGCATTAATTTTTGATTGATACGCTCTATATTTCCCTTTGTACGGTAACGACTCGTTTAATGCTTCTAACGACTTCAGCTGCTGTTTTTTAGGTTGTACAAAACTTTGTTAGGGATGAGCAGAGTGCTGGACACTTGAGGCTTCCTCAGGAACGTGTGATTGAAATGATTAGTGTTCTTGGAGCAATTCGTACTTTGAATGATGGGATCACTCAACGTTCCGATCCTATTAGTGCAGATTTTTATTCCGAACTTGTTAACCTGTATGGTTTACTTATTGAGTGCATACCAAGTTCACGGACGGATTCTCAGGTCTGTTTTTAAATAGTCAGGATTTTTTAATATTTTTTTTTACTTTTAGTTACTCGTCTACCAATTTTTATAGTTAACTTGCTTATTCTACTCAAGCTTTGTCTTTTTTTACGCATTTTACCTTCTATGTGCTTTATTTTTAGACTAATCAAAACACTTATAAGTCCATTCGACTATAAGCGGTAATGGGGATGGGAGTACATCATATATTAGTCTAATATTTTGCTTTAGGTAGAACAGGCTTTGATTTCGGCATTTAAAGGATATGAAGCCTTGTTGTTGATGAAGATTCGCCAATAATTTCTTGTGACAGAGTTATTATTGTTTATTGTAATAAGTGAAGACTTTACAGGTAAATTCATTGAAATTAAAAATAAAAAACGTTCAGAGGTGAACATGGAAAAGTTCTTTTTGGGGAGGGAGGAAATTTCACTTGTTATGACGTCAGAATTTAACCTTACGTTTTAAAATATTTTCTGAAATGATTATCTCGTTGCCGTAGTAATTAAAGACGTATTTTTACTTTGCATTCTTTTCTAAATTTCTTTATGAATAGCTCAAATTAAAATTTTTGTGTTACAGAGGTACTTCGCTTTTTTAGGGTTATACTGTTTATTGGGATTTGTGGATTTTCGTATACTTTTTCAAATTTTTTTTTGCTTGCATATTGCTTTGGTACTTTTTGCCTTCTGCTGGATCGATGCCTTCATCATGCTAAGCCGTGTAATTTGTTTTGTTTTGGTGGGGTTTCTTCTTTTTGATTGTGTAGTATTGGTATTTTTTAAGGCGTCATCTTCCTGTGATATCTCGCAGTCTTTCTTCATTGTAATAAGCATTTGATGGACAAGAATGACTTTTCCTTATTGTCTTACAGAAAACATTGTGATCAAATCAGCTTTTGAATTATTTAAACATAAGTTTGCTTTCGGGCTGTTCAAAAGTGTTTGGCAGGGTATTGATGCTAACTCCGTTGTACCTGCAGGCGAGTGTAAACGGGGACATAGCCCCTTCTATTTTTTGTTTCTCCCTTTTTTTGGTATTTATGTTTGGTTATACTCATTTTATGTAAGATTGTTTTTGAAACATTTCATTATTGTATGTATTTATCTGTTCTTTAGTTCAGGGAGTAAATTGTTACTGAGTTGTCAGGATGTCTCAAATATGTGGTTGTCGGCCATAGTTGTAACCTATAATACTTGAAAGATTTAGGACTGAAAAACAGTTCCGCTTTCGTACTCCATTTTTCAATTTTTTTTTGTTATTGTTTTTCGCTATTACTTGATGTATTCTTGTTGAACCGGTTTGTGCTGAGGGTGGTTAAGGTTTCTGCCATGCTTAGCACCTTTGATTTTATGATGGATCCTCAGTTTGTGATTTTGTTTTTTGTTTCTTGCAAGCAGCTTGCCATCGAGGCTGACTGTCAGAAGTCTCCGCTCTGCTAGTAGTTTGGAGTTCTTGGACCGCGTACATTTTTCTGCTGACTAGCTATGGGATGATGCACGTCTGTTTCTACCTTGTGTTTTCTTGCGTGGCAATGCTAGTATTTATTGGCTTTTTCTTCAGATCACTTTGTCCGGATACTCCGTAATTTTCGGCAAGGTATTCTGCTGTTGCAGTTTTCAGATCTGTTTGAAAAATTGTTGGGAGCTTCTCGTTTTTATACTGGACTTCGGTTACTACATTTGCTAGGGTCTGATTTCCGGTAGTACCAGTGAATGTATGAGAATGATGCATACCGTAAGTCAAGTTTTTATTAAAGCTTCATTCTTCCACCAAAAAGAATAAAGAAAGAAGGGGCTACAAGATACAGTGGAATTGATTCTGGTTTTTGAGTTATGCTATTAGGTGGAAATTAATCGAAAGAAGCTTCGAGAGAAGGGAAAGAAGAGAGAAGAAGATGGATGAAGGGGAAGAAAATAGACTAATATTTTATTTTACATCAGCAGATTTAAATTTGATACATAGTGTTGTTCATATCACACTGTAAAGCGATAGAATCCATAGATTATAGGACTGAAAAAGATATTAATAGTGGTAATATTAATTATAATAATAACTGTAATAATAGTGACCATAACAGTAGAAGTAATCAGGAAACAATACAGTTTGTAGATGATTTATTTTTAGCCGTGCGGGCTCGGCTGACAATTGGTTTTCGACAGGTTTTCTGTTTTGTTTGAGCCTGGAAAAAAAAATTTTTTAATGAGCCAAGTGGCTGTCTTATGACAAGTATCCAAAAAAAAAAGCAGCAATTTGCTGTTTGAAAATAGTATTCGAGTGCTTAACCGCCAATATGATTTAGTTTTAAAAGACAGTTCTAGAAACACACTCTGACAAGACAAATTTTGGATTGTTCTTATAAAATTTTTGGTTGATTAGATTGTCCATGACGCATAACAATGATTTGTTAAATTCCAAAAAACTACTGTAGTCAAGCTCTGTAGTAAGCAAATGCAAAGTTACCTGGTACACATCATAGCGAGGCAGTGAAGCTGCCAAATAATTTGTTAGGTAAATGTCGTCAGCGTCACTTTCTGAAGAGCTGCATGAACTGAAAGAGGCATCCATTAACATTCTCTATTTATAAAGTATTTTGATTAATAGTTAAAAGTAAATAGGCTGTATTTCGTAAGATATACGTATGCCAGTAAATAGCCCGTCCCTAATTTGAATCCTGAAGATTACCTGCATCTCTGACTATTCCACCTATGTGTTGGTGATGGAGGCATCTTTGAATAAAAGTTCTGTGGTTTTCTTTTCAAGTTCCCTTTCCGAGTGCATTCTTTGGGGTAATCATCCTCGTCGTCACTGTGGTGTCGGACGTCAGCGCTATGAGACCGCCGCTCGTGGATAATTTCACTACAATTATGAAATGATCTTCTTTCTGATCGAAATGCATGTTTCAAGCACTGTATTTGTGGAGGCAACAGTGACGGTTCTTTTTTTTTTTGTTTTTTTTTCTCATTAAGCAGTCTTTGTGCTTGAAGGTGGCGGTCTACTTACTCTCTTGGAAATTCAAGATCTACGCAATCCCTAGATGATGACGGCAAAACTGTCTCATAAATATTTTCAGATGGTGGAGACGGTGGATTTCTGGTTGGGGGACGCGGCACAAATGTTCGTTTTCTGTCCGACTCATAACTAACCTTTGTGCTGAACGATACCTGAAAAGCAGTCAAGGTTATCAATTGGCTAACTTGATCCTACATTAAATTTCCAGTTTCCTTTACGGCTCTTTGTGGTCTTACTTTTGGAGACTTTCGTCGAGCACACATTTCTGTACCACAGTATAAGCGACCATCTTTGAAAGAATAACGTTTACCCAGGAGATTTTTGTTACATTCACAACAGCAAAAACAGCGTTCATCTGCATGCCAATGTGTTTCACCCTAAAAGTTTACAAATAATTACATCAAACTTTTTTGTCGATTTCAGCAGGAGAACACGTGCATGACAGAGGCAATGCTTGGTAGTGAAAAGCACGAACCTGAGTAATATGGGGTTTTTCAGCAACAATGTCTTTACGGCAGGTATTACAGACAAGTGAAAAATTACGATGATAACATGGTATACATAAAATTCGCTCATTCTTCGCTATATATCTGTAAATTATACAGTATTAACTTCAGTGCTTTCCTCAACGGATAAAAAAGACGAAAAAAAAAAAAAGAAGAGAACTAAAAAAAGACGTGCTAAGGGTTTCGGGAATGAAGGAGAAAAGTCGTTAAAAAAGTTTTGGAACACTGGCTTCTTTATTTCATATACCTTTGGCCACCAAGTTGTATTCCGCATTCGTTGCAGGTAAAATGAGACATATGCCAATTCCGCCCTTCTGCTTCTGTACATTCTTCGCTGAATATCAACTGAAATTGGCAAAAAGAAATATAATTACAAAAGTTATTACCAATTAATATTTTATTTGAACATTTTTCATTAAAATTAATTTTATGGATTTCTGCAAGTGCTATATTTGGCAGTCATCTAAGGTGTCAAAATGATTTTATTTATTTGTGTACATTAAGGTAACATACATTTAATACAAGTATATTGCATAATTTTAGCAAACAGTTTATGCATTAGCAATTTCAATTTTTCCATTAGTAAACTTTTTTCAATTAGAATAATGCGGTTTTTCTGTTTCCATTTCTATACTACCTGCCAACAAATAAACGCCAGCAGCAAACAACTACTTGTTGTTGAACGGTATTTACAGAACCATGAATGTTTGGAAAGATTGAAACATGGAAAAGACGGGGTACTTCTTCTTCTGTTTCTTGATTATTCTTCAATTCCCTGATTTTGAAAATTTTCAAAAAAAAAAAAAGGAACAAAACACAAAAAATTAATTGCTAAGCATAATTACTTCCACTTCCAGTTGGTATATCTTTTCGATAAGGAAGCAGTTTTTTTCTTTCTCTCTCTCTCACCAGTCCTTTCAACTGAGTAATTTATAAACCATTCAATTACAGCTCATTTTCAGTGTTTAAACGCTGTGAAAATTTTAAACAGGAAATATATGGATGGAT
>UXUI01008929.1:0-14493 GCA_900576705.1 Enterobius vermicularis
TTTTTTTTTTTTCCTTAAAATTTTTAAAACAAATTATTAGGTCCTCTGTTTTTGTCATCTGTACCTTTATAAAATCATCTGTTTTAGTATTTGATGACTGCTTTCTTTTTTCAACCAAAAACTATGCAACAACGTTCGTCTGCTCGCTATTCCGTTTTTCATACTTCCCCTACGTCAGTTTTAAAAACCTTTTTTAGTCTTTTTTTTTTTTCAGCATCTTTTTATAAATAAATGTGTCTGTAAACTGATATGCTTGTAGTAGCTGAAATAGCTTGATATGAATAATAGAAGTCACGAGGTGGAACAGCTGAAGAGAATCAAATAGAATTTGAGACTGACAATTCTGGTGCACTCTTAGCGGCACTATTATCAAACTACTACTCAGCTGTGTAAAAGACAGAAGCCACTGAATAAACTTTCAGTGATAATCCTTTATGCGAGAAAAGTATCAAAAATTTACACCGGTTCTGATCGCTGTTTTCATATGCTGCAAAAAGATTCGATTGAACAAAGCTATTCTCTTGGTTCATCTGCATCAACCTTTACGTACCTGCATCTTTTTCCCTTTCCTTAACTACCAGTTCGCTGTTGTTTGACGTCGAAATTTATCATCAAACCGACATTACACTATCGTTCGCCAGTTGAACAAACATGTTTCTTGTCCTTTCTTCTTCTTAATGAAGCATTTTTGCATTTTCAAATGAAAATCCGGATTCAAAAACAGTTTCACCGGTTGCTAGAAGTCGTGGCGGAACTTTGGTGGATTGATTCCATGTTGTCGAAATTGCCAGTCAAAAGTATACACCAACGCCCTTACTTCATCCACCGTTTTTAGCAACAACAAATAAGTGAAAAGACCTAAGAGCTGAAATGTTACGACACTGTCTTCACTGGTTCAAAAGAATTTTAATAAATTTCGAAGTTTTTTTTGCTCTGTCTTACATTTAAAAAAAAAAAGAAACTAAACTTTATGTAAGAAATAGACAGTAACAAGCATTTCGTTTTAGAAGTTTAGGTGTAAATTTTGCTCTGAACAGCTTTATCATTGCGATTTATAAATGAAAACTGCTATTGGGAGGGTTTGATCTTTGTCTTATCAGAATATATGTCATGATTATAGATTTTTGATTTGCTTTCTACCTAAACTTGAATTGTTATAGCCTTAGGTCTGTGCCGACAACGCTGAAAATTCATCAGATTGCTAGTTGAGGTAGTTGCTGTTTCTTGCACATTATCAAGTGTGTTTTAACTAACACTTTAATAGCGAGCTGACATTTTTTTGGAAATGATAGTGTATCAAAAAAGATAAGAAAAGGATGAATACTTACTATATAATTTTTGAGACTTTACAGGTAAAACTACAGAAAAAAAAAACGAACTCAATCAATTTGACAATTGAGACTTTTTATTGAAAAGAAGGCCATTTAGAGGGGAAATTCATTTTAGTAGAACGGTGAATTACAACTTCAATTTTTGTATTAAACTAGAATACCAAAGTTACTAAAATTGACTGGTTTCATAATCGAACAGTTCTTGGTTGTCCCAGTTTACTTAAGCTTTAAATGCCTGAAAAACTACTTTACAACTGACCTGCGGAGCCGTTTTTCAGCTTTGTACAGATCTTAACTTCCTTGATCAAAAAAAACTCATAAAATCTTCCGAACTTTTTTGTGAGAATTCTTAATTCCAAAATTCTGGGATGCAAAATGTTGAACTTCAGAGTCAAGCGTCAGCGTTGCTGATGATTTTTGGAAAATGAAGAGTGAATTTTGTCGCTGATCTAAGCTTCTCATTCTCGTCGGCCACTCATTGTACCTACGGACTACTGTTGCAGAACCGCTGTTCAATCTCCGTTTTTAATCCAGACGTGTTGGAATCCAATGACAAGAAAAAAAAATTTTCTCTCAGAGCCTCTGACAGCAGTTTTCTAGAAGATGCTATATTTTTAATATAATTTTAGAAAAACAGTATTTTCTTAGGAAAACTACTTTTAGAAGGATTTCAATATAAAATGTAATTAACAGTGTCAACAACGTTATCGATCTCAAAACTACAGTATGTGAAAATATGAGCTTTATTATATAATAGTATGTATGACGTAGGGCTATCAACTGGTTCTCTTTCTATGGTGAAATCCTGTTCCTAACAAAGCTAAGATACCGCTGAGACGTTTCAGTAGTTTTTTCTACATAAGATAAAGGGAAGAATAGTCACTGTTGCTGAAGTTAGGATCGTACAGAGTCTAAATCATCTTGGATGTGAGATACAGAACGAAAAAATTTTATCTGATTCCCAACCAGAGGGTCATCTTTAGTGCGTATTATACGTGCACTTTACCAGTTCGATCTGTGGCCCATGTGCTGCACGTTTTTCTTTGAAGTCTAACAAATTTTCAATATGAAAAGAACGTTGTTTAGTATTTTCTATCAGGGCTTATGCTTTAAAAGAACTGGCTTCTGTAGTGGATACGAAGCGGTGAAAAAAGCCGAAGCATTTTCAGCGAATTGTGAAATAAATTTTAGAAGATCAATGATCTTTACAAATCTACCAGATTCTACTAATCTTACTCGTCGTTTCTTTTTTGTCAATCTCCTGTTATAAATTTATTTTTTACCGACACCAACAAAAAATTTGTCTGATGTCTACCACTACAATTAAAGCAGTATTTTTTCCAGCTTTCTTCTTTTTTATTTGAGCGATCTTTGCAAAAACAGACATTGCACTACGTAGTGAAAAACAGTGACCATTTCTTTGAATTATAAAACTTTATTTCACATAAACTTTCATGAAACTTGTGGTTCCAGTTTTAGTTTAGTTTCTTCTTCTACTTGCTTGTTGCTATAAATGACTGACAAAGAAAACCAAAAAAATTATCTAAGCTAAAAATGCAACTTCCTTTTAGTTTTGCAACCAATAATAGTTGCCAGAAGATACAGGAATTTAAGCTCGTCTTTCAAAATAAGGGCAAACAACGAATGCGAAATTACAGCAGTTTATTCAATACTGCAGTTACCGACCAAAAGAGTAACGTATTTGTATTATTAGATACTTCTACATTTCTTCATTTTCAACAAAAATGACGACGTTTTTCAAATAGACTTGTTAACCTGTTTACCTATTTCAGCCAGTAATCAAAATAAAGACAGTTGGCTGCAACTGTTTTTTTGTTTGGCCACTCCCAGATCGAAGTTATTAACCCAAATATTGTTCTATTATAAACTAAGTGGTAATGATCAATACTACAGATTCCAAGATGTCAATTTGCTACCGTAGACCGGAACTGCTACTTTTTTTTAACAACAACACTGTTAAATTTTATTTCCCCGGTACATATTACCACAATCAAACTTTCTCGCCAGTTCCTTTTCTGCGCTTCTTCACAGACGTGCCAGTAATTACAACAGAGAACGCCTTATTCTACTCCACGTCTACTGCTATAGTTATACGCCATCAAAAAATGACTTCATCTTTACTTGCTGACAGCACACAACCATGGATGAATATTGGCCAAATATCATTCATGGAACTCATAAATAGAAATGAAAGGAAGCAAAATCAAAAACAGGACAGATTTGACTTCACGGTATACGTAACAAACTATAAACAGCAAAAAATTATTAACTTAAAACTTAACAAATTGCTAAAAAAACCTTGAAAGCAACTTGAATTGCAAACAAACAAGTTCAATTGTAATCAGCAGTTGGCACCTCGCTGAGCAAAAATTTTAGTTTTTACATGAAAAAATTATATATAAAGTATTGGAAACCATGAGAATAGAACCAACTACATTATCCGTTAAACCAAAAACTGTTCGAATAAATTTAAAAAGGCCTTCTTAGAAATAATATGGGAAATATTTTCTTTTGAAAAAACTATTTCTGCTATGCTGAACAGCCTAACTACTGTACCTACAAAATTTGCTAAAACTTCAAACCTTCTCCATTCAACTACCAACGCTGTAAACAAAGTTATCCGTTAAAAAGTAGCTTTAAACTGAGAAACAGGAAAGTGCGAAACATGTATTTATATAATCAAAACCACATTTTGGAATGGCATTTCATCATGAAATTGAAGAGAGAGCTAAAGAAATGGAGATTTTCAGCAGCAAAAAATCCGACAGAGTGTAGCAGCCTTAAGAAGCGTCAATTAAGGTTTATCTGCCTGAAAATCAAACACTTAATTACCAATCCGTTGACTTGAAAATTTACTAAAAGGTACTAGACTTGACCGGCAACAAAAGTATTTATTTCAAACGTTTTGGTTTGCAGACCCAAGATTCAAACTTCAGAACTACGCAACTGCAAATGCACTCACCTTGGCTTTTTCCTTCTCAATAGCAAAAGCAAGCTTATCATCAGCTTCCAAATCCTCCTCAGATAGCTTTAAAAATTCATCTGCTCCAACAAAGCATATTTCGTGGTCATTCTGCAAAAATCATCTACAAATGCACCATTTCTTCTCAGAATAAGTACAAATTTCACTAGAACACTGTATATATCACAATAAAGGAGAGAATTTGAGCAAAGAAACTAGTAGTTTTAAGGCAAAAGAAAATATATTACTTCACAACGCGGTTTTCTATCTTCTTAATAATAAATACTGAAGCTATAGTCCAGTGACGCAACAATCAAAACATGAAGAAAAGTTTTAAAATCAAAAGCAGCAATTCAAATGAAATTTAGGAATTAGCCACTTGCGTATACTGCCATTCACTTACAGGATCTGCAAGGATAAGAACAGATTCTTTCAATTCTCCTTGCCCCAACTTTTGCAGTGGAAAAAGTATTTTCCTTTCGTGAGCTGATATCTTCTTCTCTAATGGTTCCAGCTGGAAAAGTAGTTCTTGGTTTTTATGGAACAAATTTAGCGGAGAATGCCCAACCAGACGTTCTGCAAAGGAACAAAAGAACTAAAAATTACTTCTTGGGTCGAAATTGTAAAGGCTACGCGACCATATCCGTTTCCACGCTTCAACTTATTTACGTGGTGCCACTCTAAAACGCACTGCAAAAACACTTAATATCAATATTTTGAATGTTGTTGCTATCTATAATGGTTATTTCTATTCCTTTCAATTACTCTTATGTGATAGGTGTCCAAAATATCTTTTTAAAAATAGGACTTTGTAAGTTCCAAAAAACAGATCTGTAAAATTACTCTTTAACAACGGGAGTCTCAATATGTTATCAAGTTTTAGAAAAGATAAATTATAATTAGAAGCAATTATCCTATTAAAACCTATTTTCTTCTACACAATTGAAATGATTGAAATATTGTAAAAACTAAAAAAAATTTTTAAAATTTATGCTTCCATTTGAAAAAATTTCTGACGGCACACCATTAAACTTACTAAAGTTTCACTTTACGCAAGTTAGGAGTGATTCAGTAATAACTATAAAAAAAATAGTCCCGAAGATTCAAAGAAATAGCTAGCCTGATTATCCTCGTAACCTACAATACACTTCTGCTTCTCCTTTGAAAGTTCTTTCATGCCCAGTACATTTGTCCAGTAATCTTAAATTTTTCATTAGTTTTCTTATGGTAAATTTATGCCCTAGCATTTAAGTTATTCATAATCTATAAAGTTCAAACAGTATTAAAAAATTATTCATAAAAGTAGGGATAGTAATAATAACAATGAGAGGTAATAACGATAATAGTAATAGTGCTAGAAACAATAATAAAGAACAGTGAACTGCTTAATATGGTTAACAGCTGAGACGTTCGAGCAAAATTTTACTGATTCAAAAGTGCTACCAAAGTGAACATCACCCACTAGGTGGATTTTCATGAACAATACTCGCCTTTAGCAAAAGCCCATAAAAATTTAAATAATCACCGCTCATTCGGCAACTGTTCAAAGATGCTACATAACAGAGCCCTCGTGAAAGGCTACCCCTTCTGCCCACTACTCTGCCAAATTTTGGGTGACAACTGTTTACAAACAAGCCAAGCTCAAAGCAGCACAAGAGAAGTAGAAAAGCTGGAAAGCACCAAAAACAGTTTAGAACTTCAACCTGTGTCTTCTGAATATCGCCCGTAATTCATACCTATAGTTTTGTTTAAATCTTCCGTGTTCAAACCAATCTTGAATATCGGTTCTGGCCTTCGAATCCCTTTTTTTATGTAAAAAGCATGGCCATCAGGATCGAGAACGCGCAGGTAAAACACATCTTCAAATGCAGCTACTGAGCCCAGTAGTTTCTCTGTACAACGAATATATACTTCTGTAGATTCAATGAAGACACCCTAGACGAAAAGAGAACGTGTATTTTTAAATAAGCATAAACAATTGGTAGAGAAGTATTATTTTAAAGACTACTGTTTTTAAAACGATCAAAGGCAGCAGAAATATGTATGCACAACTTTGAAGCATTTAACAGAGTAACTGACTAACCAGAAAGTCGTTTCCCTGATCATATTTGGGAACAGAATAGTTGTATATAAGCTCTAGTACAAAATGTCCATCCTCACTCCCGTAGCCAACCATGGTTTTACTCCATTTATTATCAAAAGACCTTGATTTCAAAATTTCCAAGAAGACTATTCAAAAATACGTTATAAATGAAAACTACAATTTCTTGTACAAAAAACTAATCTGAAAAATCTGCAAAAAGCTTGTCCATAATCCGTAACCTTGCTGTTGCATCTAATTAAATTCAACTTATCTCCGAGTGTGAAACAAATGATTCAAATATCAGATTCATTTAAAAAGCTTAGTTATAGCTGAGGACTGAACGGTATGAATTGACCGATTGGCAAACCCATACAGTTGAAAATCATTATCAAGCGTATTTACGATGCCAAAGGAACAACCAAATAGCTCACCCATTGCATTCCACTTTGCACCCTCCGTCAAATTCTTCATGACGAAGAACCTAAGAATTAGATAGTACTGCTTTATTTAAAAATTTATAAGATTGAAGAGACCAAATTTCTTAAACCAATAAACAAAAATTATATAATAAATCAAAATATTTTTTTAAAGGATATTCTAATCTAATACCCTCATTCCCAAAGTGTCGACAAAGAAATTACGAGCCTCCTGGCGATCTGATACCTTCAATGAATAATGAATCAAGCGAGGCATTACTGATGACTGCTAAATGATAAATCAATATCAGAAATGAATTGCTGAAGATGCGAACAAAAGCCAAGTACTTGTACTTATACACTGATACACCGCTTCACTTAATTAGAAACCTATAACAATGCTATTCATCAAAAATTAGCTAAAAGAACGCCCATTTTACGATGCTTACCGTAACAGGTGCTATCAAATATTGCTTAAAGAGACAAATACCAGAAAGTTATACTTAAAAATGCATTAAACAAATCAACAGCCAGCTATTTGGAACTTAAAAGAATAACTATGGAGCAATGGATAAGCAATTGTAAATAATTTAAAACTTGAATTCTACTGTTCGCAAATATAACTCATAAGCTAATAGAAAATTTCAGATGAAAAGCAAAACAAAGAAAAAACACCTAACGCATTTATCGATATTCTTTTTAAAAGAAAATACCGTAATGACAGACATTATCGTAACATTTACCTCCAACTACAAATTTTTTTCATTAAGACAGATTAAATGGTTAAGCGACAGCAACTCTTCAAGTCTCAAACCACTGAATGATCAAAAAAGGTTTGCCGACTGCTGAGCCGTATAAAAAAACCAACAAAAAATGGCTTCTTCACAATCACAAAACACAATAAAACCCTCTTAGACGACAAAGACTTGTAAATGTGCTAGTTATAAAATGACTTAAATCTCTGTTGTTCAATTATAAAAGTCTGATTTTCACTATAGCTGCAAGTACTAGCAGTTTCTTTTCGTATCTGTTTTTATCGAAAGGCAGCTAAAACATGCTCTTATTCTAACTTCCGTTGTTAAATCTGCAAAGTTTGCAACAATTATTGCTCACAACAACAGGATACCAGCTTTGTACCAATTAATCGATATGGAAGACAAGTTTTATAACAAAATATTCGCATTGAGACAACAAGCGACAGGGATATGAATTCATCTCTAAAAAGAAGGCAATATGAAGTCAACAAATAATTGATTTAATGAATGCTAGCGATCAAAAACTTGTTTACTTTTACTTGTTCACGGCAACAAAATATATTTGCGTTAGTGTAAGACACTTTGACAAAAAAGATTATAAAGCAGTCAAAGAGAACCACAATGTTTAAGTAATAATGAAGAAATTGTTAAGACAGTTTGTATGAGCGAAAAGAAAAATCACTCCGCCGGTATCTGTTCATTTTCAAGGTGAAGTTCCGGAACTAACATAAATCAATTTTACATTCACTTCCCACACTTTAAGTGAAAGGTTCACTAATCCACAGCAACACAACATTCCTTCGGGATCTGCAGAAAACCTTCTATGGGATATAAGACCTCATGCAGCCAACGTCCAAAACAGTTACCAAGGAATTATAGTAACTGCAAGGTACTGTAATAAGTGTAAACTCCATCCAATTATATCTGGTTAGCAACTATGGCAATACTGTTCTAAGATCTCAGCAATTACTCCCCTGTATCAATGTCATTAAATATGAAAAAGCATAGCTTTCAAGTTCTTTCCTAAACTGAAATAATCTGGCATGTAATAAAACAAAAAGATTCCGCTAAATAGGCTTCCAATATCAGTGTACATCACAGTCTCCAACCAAAAAAGATTATCGAGATTATATTTCAACGTAGAAATGGTTAAAAGTAAATTCACACAATTCGATACCTTACTCGGCTGTTTTCAAAGAGTATTATTTTCACTAAATTCAAAATAAGCTTATGCAATGCCAAGCAGCAGTCCATTTAACAGTAATAACGTAAAAGATCTTTTTTTTTTCATCGATATTCAATGTCATAGTATGCAAACAACGCAAACATTTAAAACAACCAGACTAAGCGCTAAAATTATGAGAAGAAATGCATTGAACAGTGAATGATTTTTCCAATGATATTACTCAATTCATAATTAAAGTCAAGCAAACTTGAATAAATGTGACTCCTCAACTGCCTACCTAAGTAGAATTGTTGGGGAATATTTTACATTAATTACGAATTACTTATGCTCCCAAAACCAATGACCAACTGTTAATTAGAAAAAAAAAACAACATGAAATACTACCTCACGTATAATTCTTGAAAAACTACGCAAATTTAAAACTCAAAACAGTAACCATCACAACAGTTCTCATCAAAATTTACACCTTCCCAAAAATGTTCCCCAAAAACTGCTAAAAAAGTGCCACTAAACCCTACCTGGTCAAACACTGTATTCTGAAATTTTGCTTGGCATACATTAACCAACGTAACAACAGATGACGCTACTAATCAAAGACTAATTGTTGGTTAGCAAAGCACAGTAAACAATAGAAACACTCAATACTACCTTTTCTAACCAAAAAAGGAATTTGTTACCGTTAAACAATCAATTTTTCTTTATGAAATATTAGGTAATGTAGGAGTCTATCCTTCAAAGAAACTTCAGGGCATACCACCTCGTATACAACAATCAACAAATAATTAGCCGGGAGACGTTTTTTGCTAGCGATCTGGTAAATTATTGCTGCCTTACCTTTCCTTCATCAACAACATGGGTAAACAAAACTCCTTCCAAATTTTCACAAAAATCCAAACATCAATAGGTTTATTATATAGCAACCCCTCAAAAACCACTTTGCCCTTCATGCATGGTTAGCAAACTCGAACAGACAGAACCTTCTCGCAGCCTCACTAGAACAAAACTAAAAAATGTCCTGTAAACCTGCTGCAAATGCGAGTTGATGAAAAACTGCTTCAAAATCACCCTTTTTGGTCGGAACCACACACTATCACATGTGAAACGCACTGCGAAGAAAATGAAGCTTCAATAACATAGGACCCCAAATTCAACAGGCTGTTTCCCTCAACCACTAAAATAAAAATAAATTCCTTAGGCATTCGACAATGTCGGCCTTCAACCGGACTTCTGAAAGGTGGTTAATAACTGTCAAGCAGCATTGATAATGAAGAAAAACAAATACATAATAGCACCAAGCTTCTTCTAACGCTAATTAAAATGTATTGGTCAATAAATGATGAAAGTATTTGGGTGCAAAGCCTTCAAGCGAAGCGGACTGATCGAACCCTGTCATATAGAAAAGGCACCTAAGGCTTACAAGAAAACTGTTACAACTAACAAACTTACATTAACACTGTAACAAACTATCTTTATTATGTCGCTGCCTACTGAGGCAAAGCAAGGCAAAACCTTAATCGCCGAAATCTGTTATACACCTTAGGAAAGTTAGCTTTATTCACAATTACCAACAAAAAATTACCAAACAGTCAAGATCACTTCTGCTACAATTACTAAATCATAAACAATAAAAACAATAACATTCTTCTTACAATACTTTTATAAACTCTTCACTGTTACAATGAACCATTATCGATTTTGACTTGAAAGCAAGTTCATTTTATCAAGATTATATCAAAGAAAAGCACCTCTCAAGAAGGTCTATTCCTCGCCCTTTAGAAACTTGATCACAGCGCTAACATCCAAATCTCTGTATTTTGAAGAATTCCCCAACAAACGATAAATCTGACTCGCCAACGATGTTAGCGGAATTGCAGTCCCTGTTTTCATCGCAGCGTACTGAGCTAATTGAAGATGCTAAAAGAAACTTCTTAAAAAGTTCCACAAAGTCAAATCAATTTAATTTAATAGAGAAAAGACTGAAAAATATAGAACGAAGTGCTACAGACGATATATAGAACAACCCAAACATGCAAATTAACCTGTAAAAGTTCATTACTTCTATAAAATGCATAGCTTTTGGGGAAGATTTTGGGGAAGAAAATAGAGAGTAAAGATCAAAATTCGTCATAATATTTTGACATAATGCTTAAAAAAAGTTCGCACTCCAACAACAAAAAGCACCTACTTTAGCAGCATGATGACACTTAAGGCCTTTCGTATAACCTCGAGATGCAGGTACATCTTCATTCAAACCAGGAACTGGATTGTAGTTTTCTGATGCAAAGCACCTTCCCGAACTTAAGTTGATAACTGATGTCATTAAGTCAGGTGAGATCCCCAACCTAAGCAAAAAAATCAGAAAATAAAACCCTAGATCAAAGAAGAAACCTACATGTAAATGACAAAATCTTTTAATTCTAGTGCCGTATTGCTTGGTCTCATAAATTCAATAAAAAATAGACTGAAATTTCAAATTTCTGTTTTTTAAAGTTCTTCACCACCTCGCTACATTCGCCTACATTGCTTGTGTTTTAAAACCGAAGAAACAAGTTTAAAACTTAAAGAACGGAATAGTTTTTAACTGACTTCTCCGCTAAATTTAGAACCTCTGACAACCCAATCATCTGCGCACAGAAAAGTAAACGATTACACATTGTGGCTGCTTGTCCGCTGCCGACCTAAACTTTATGTACATTTTAAACGTCACAAATTTAAAATAGAAAAGTAGTTTATCTGTAACACTAGCTAGAATACTGTCACCTAACTTCTTGCTGCATAACTTAAACAGCAAACGGAGAACCTACAGGAAAAAATCAATACCCTTTTTACTAACTGAGAGCAATATTTTTGCAACAGCAAATTAGTTTTATAGAAGTAAGATCACAATCCTTCTAATACAGCTAAAAAATCTTCTATACAGAGACTTTCGAACTTATTTTTCCAAATCAAGAACTGATATTATTGTCTAGTTAACTCTTTTGAAGCAGAGCACTATATTATCTCAACATCCACTTATTTCAAAACAAATATTTAGTTCAAATGAACAAAAATTACTAGACTAGTGTATAAAATATTAAAAACGTTTATCAAAAACAAAGCATTCATTTAAAGCTTGATCAGAGTAATCGCGAAAAGAAAATGCTGTACAACCCAAAACTAGATTTACCGGACCGCAGTGAACAATGTGACGACCCAACAATACCAGTAAGGCTTTAGCCCGATGGTACGACAGGTGATCTCCTCCAATCATGAAAGTCAGAGAAGCGCGTTTAGCTGCCAAAACTCCACCACTCGCAGGTGCATCAACGTAGTGTGCAGTTTTTGCCTCGATTCTTTCTGACAGAGACTTTGTGAAACCATAGTCAACTGTCGAACAGTCAATACAAAGGGTTCCCGCTTTTATCGTGCTAAAGACTTCTGATAAAAATACTTTTAAAAGACAATTTGCCTTGATCACATATATGAAAAATGAAACAACAAAAAAGCTAGGACTCACAAAAAAATCCGCAAAAGTCAAGGTAGCTTACCTCAAAATTCCATCATCCCGACTAAACACATCGTCCACTTCATCCTTCGAAGGAAGCATCAATACTATTTCAGGACACGCGGCAGCAACGTCAGCAGGACTTTTTGCGACATCTGCACCTAACTTCTGGAAACATCCCGGTAAACGTTTAGTACCAACGCAGAAACAAATTAACGGTGAAGAGGGAACAAATGCATGCCACGATAACAAGTCGAAAAAGAAACTGAAAACAAATTATGACGAAGCCGAAACGGCAACACTAATCATCTCAAGAGCGAAGACTAGTACAAAACACACAGAAAACTTACATTCTGAGGCCCAGACAAAGGAAACAATACAAAATTCACCAAAATTTGAAAAAGCAGTATTACTGTACAATGCATTTTCCCAAATAAACATGCATTTTCCAAAACTAAGTCGCTTTTGCAACTCCAAATTTCATTTCATATTATATACTAATGGTTTTTCTGAATTTTAAAATTTAGCTGGTTTTTGACAAGCAGCAAATACAATTAAAAATTAGAGAAAGTTATCTCTATGAAGAATTTGCTTGAGACTTACCAGTTTTAATATTTACTTATTATGCATAAGCACCAATAAGCAACAATAAAAAACACTACATTTGCCTCAACACTCAGCAGAAAAAAGGATATCAAGAACTACAAGATCTGTAGGAGATAAACCAGCATGTAATACGAATTCAGCATAAACCAACATGGGAACTTCGCAGTAGTTTTACAAATCCGGAAAAACCATACAAAATCCACGCCTAAAGCTCAAGCAGTTTTCAAACGCTTTATGCAGTTGAAACAAAACGAACAAAATAGCTGGTACAGCACCGTACGATGACTAGCAGTCCGGGTTTAATACTGACCTTTATGTTTCCCAGTGCCGGAGAATCAGAGTCGAACGCCAGTACTTTCCGACGACAACCTAGCAAATTTCTAGCCATATAAAACCCCATATTTCCGAGTCCAATAAAGCCAATTGATGTCATTTCACGCCGGCAACTATCTGAAGCTGAACCACATACTGGTCAAACAGGACACCATAATGAACGAAAAAAATGCAACCACGGAACACACTCAACATGGAAATCCTTTTAAACGAACACCGACGAAAACCTCACGGTAGAACCCAATGCACACTTACACCTCCTACAACCTCTACATCCTCTTACATCATTACAGACGATAGCCTCCTTGAACGTTTTTCAGTAAAACAATATAAACGTGAACTGCATTTCTCACCAAATAAATTCCATGACTTGCCGTTAGCAGTATAAGCTACACTAAAAACTGTGCACTCTAAAATGCTGTCACGCCTCTGTAATTGTAGAATTAATTCACAAAAGAAAACAAGCTTCAATATAAGTTTTACTTCTTTGCCAGATAAGTTCTTTCCGAAAGAAGCAAACACTGAAACAAACCCGTAAAAAATAGTAAATTTTATCTTATGATCTTTTTATTTGTTTTCGCCTTCTGTGAAAAAAACAGGAGCAGTCAAAATCAACACCCTGAAAAAACATGAAGCAGAATCATTTATTCATCCCGAGTTTCATATTCGGAGTAACACGATCTTTGCATAAGTTACTCAGATATAGAACCCAATCTAGCATAACTAATACTGCATTCTAAGTAACAGCTACACATAAAGAACAAGTAGTCAAGTCATAGAACTTGTTTGGTAGCAATTTCCAAAGCTTCCACAACTTAAGATCAGGTGTAACGGGCCTGGCACTGTTTAAATGCTTCACTCAAACTCTGGCACAAGCTGATATCTGATTGAGTCTGCGAACTGAAAAACAGTAATACATAATGAAACATTAAATGTGACAGAATTCAAACAGCCAAAAACTCTAAGATATTCTTTACAGTAAAAAAAAAAAAAAACAACAATAGAAATAACCACAGGAGAAAACTGACCATTCTACAAACTGCTTCCATTCAAACTCGCAAGGCGTTGTTAGAGGTTGAGCGTTTGTAACATTTGCTGGAGCAGCAGCAGTACCTGCAGGTGCAGGTGGTTCATCGGCCCTAGAGCTGCCACCACCTCCACTAATCATGTTACCAACAGCATGTCCCTAAGTTCCAAAAAATCAAATTTTGCCAAGCTTCATAACCCATATGAAACAAATCGGCAAACTCGTATCATCAAACAATTCAATGTGAAACTTGTGTAAATAACCTTTTAAACTTTGGAGAAGACCAGGC
>UXUI01008931.1:1761-22804 GCA_900576705.1 Enterobius vermicularis
TATACAATACCCTAATTTAGAAAAAAATTTTTCTTGTTAGTATCAGTAAAGCTTATTAAGGAGTAAAGGTTTATGGCAGCTGAATATTAAAGATATCGGCTGGAATAAATTTGTCAACAACGGTCATGAAACGGCAAAACTGTTGTTGCCTATAGTTTGAAATGTAAATAAAAGGTTGATGGATTGCACGGTTCGACAAAACGGTTTGATGATCAGAGGAGGAGATGCGTTGTATTGTAGTTCTGAGTTTAGTCGAGTTTTCTAGCGGTTTCTCGAAGCGATAACATCAATTTTTGTCAAAGGCACACATGTTATGGTAATTGAGATGAAATTAAGGTGATATTATTGAAAATTTGAAATTTTCTTTATGCTTTGGATTGTACTTTGTTTTTGTTTTTTGATTTGCACGTTTAAATGTTTGCGTTGTCAAACGTTTATTTGCAAGAATTTTTAACGTATTGCTGGTGTTTAGTTGCCTGCTTAGAGAACAACTTTAGAAGTCTGTACTACTAAAATGGTCGAAAAAATTGTTGGAAAATGGACGTTTGTTGAATCTGAAAATTTTGACGCCTACATGAAACAAGTTGGTATGATAAAGGATGTTTTTGTATCATTCAGATTTAACTCTATTCGCCTACTGTTTTTAATGTTAAGGTTGAAAAAAGTAAATATTATGCTTCACATTTGCTGCAATATTTGCAATTAATTCACGGAACATCTCTAGGTGTTGGGTTGGTGACTCGCAAAATGGCAAATACTTTAAAACCGACTTTAACATTTTCACGAGACGGTGACAAATGGAAAATGGTTTCTGTATCCACCTTCAAAACTCATGTTACAGAATTTACAATTGGGGAGGAGTTTGACGAAACAACTGGCGATGGACGTGTACTGAAAGTAGGACGTTTGTAAAATATGCATTACTTTTTGGTGAATGCTGAATTGGCTATTTAGCTTATTTGCAAAGATGAAATACGTAAATGTACTGCCGTTTGAGTCATTGAGCGGTCTAGCCGATAACAAATCGATCTTCATTTTTTTCCACCCTAAAGAAAATTTTTTTCAACTCTACAAGTAGCAGAAAAGGAAATCTATTTAGACTTTATATGATTCTTTTTAAAAAAAAACACTGAATTTTACGGACTTTATCGGAGCTTTTTTTATAGTCCGTCTTCACTATCGAAGGTGACAAACTGATACAGATTGAGAAACCAATTAAAAAAGAGGATAAAGAATCACGCTTTGAACGCTATGTCGATGAAAATGGACATTTAATTATTGTATGTTTTTCTTCCTACTTACATTGTGTAGGAATGTTTAATTTTACTAGGCAGTAATTTCAAATTACAAGTAGTTGTTTGCAACATTGGTTTAATATCAAAGTTGGTTTTTTAAACGCTACCAAAACTAACCGCCACAAAGGAATCAAAGAAAGTGGAACTGTATCGCCGTAATCAAAATTTTCCGTTTGAAACATCCATTATTCCCCTAATTTTTTGACTTTTTAGATATGCGAATCTGGCGGTGTAAGATGCAGGAGAGTGTACAAAAAAGCCGAATAAGTTGTTACGCATACAACACCACTGCTTGCTTACGCTTGGAAAAGATCTTTGTATAACTGTTTTGATAGTCGTCTGGCTTCTTTATAAAACTCGCATCCCTTTGTTTCCTGGTCTCACACTGATTGTTATATTTTTTCTTCACTATTTTGTTATAATTCCTCGTGGGAATAAAATACTTTTTTGCTTATGTATGATTTGTTTATTACCGTTCTGTCTGAAATGCTTGAGAACGAAGCGTTTTGAAGTTTCTGTTGTTTAATACACAAGGAAAGGCCAATTTTTTGTCATCTCCTAGAGGATGGCTGGCTGGCAACAGATTAACTGGAGTCAGAAGCAAAGGAGGTACTAATGAAGTGCCAGGTCATGTAGTAATGCCGAGTTTTTATCTTGTTCATAATGAGGTAATGCGTTACTTCTCAACTTATACTTGACAGTAAGTAGGTGCGAAGATAATGTTTTTGAGGCTATGAGTAGATCAGTGACGCATATTGAGGACCTGGTATTTTGCTTGGTAGTGGTTTCACAGTTGCTAACTGTTCAGAGTGTTACTTTGCCAAAGTTAAACCAACTGCTTTTTTTTGTAAAAGTTTCATTTCACGCAAAATATTTCACAAGGGGACAGCTGACATGCTGCTGTTTGAAATGGTTGGTTTTCATGAATTTTCGGTTGAAATTTTTAATGGCCAACAACGAAGTTTAGCGTAGCCACAACTGACCGCGTCATCTTTGCTTTTTTAGTGCGGATAGGTGGCTCACTTATTCACCTCTCCAATATAGCAAGATGGTGCCGTACGCATGGTGCACCATAATTCTAATTTCTTGCTTCTGCGTTATGACGGTAGAGCAAAAGAGTTTTAAAACTGAACCTGAAATTTTCATGTCTTAGACAGCAAAGCTGCTTTCAAACTACAACAGTGACTGCCTCGCCTACAATGGGTATATTAATTAAAGAACAATATTTTGATACTGAAAGCAATTTCAAGTCAAAATTTGCAATTTTCACTGCATATATAAGCTCTTTTTTCAAGTTCTTGAATAGTTGGACTACATTCTGATCACTGATTGAGGAGATAAGAAGTTTAGCTTAAAAGATGTATTTTAATAAAATTTGATCTCGCTAAAGTCTTAAAAAATCTAAATTTCGCTCAGCTTAGTGACACTTAAAATTTTGTAATTTTGCTCAAGCCTAATCAACTGTTTGAACAAAGTATCCGTTGTAGTTATACAAAGGTATTTAGGCATTTGCACTAAAAGAGCAAACTGAAGACAAAAAATAAAGCAGAATTTTAAATTATTTTGCCCAGAAATGAAGATTTTTAAAGTTTTGTAAAAAAGGGCTCTTTAATACATCAAAGCTTTAAAGTGGCAGATTTATAGTGGACTCTCAGTCGTAAAACATGAAACTGTAGCTTTAGAATATCTGTAACTGCAACTGCTTGTTGGAAGATACAATTTTTGGAGGAAACAGATCGTTTAAATAAGTAAAATAATTAAAATGAAAGGGCAAAAGCAAAAAAAATTGAAGACTAAGTCTAAGTTCATTTTTATTAGAAATCAGTCTGTTGACAATTACTTCGCGACTATATTATTTACATAAATGAGTTGTTGACCTTTATTTGAGGAGCAAATGGTTTGTGTCAGACGTGTGCCTAAAAGAAGAGCAGTAAAAAAATTTTATGTTAATATTCCGAAAGAAAAAGAGGAAAAAAGAAAGTCAATTTTTAAGTTTCTAGTACATCTTTCACTTCTACAATTGAAAAGAAAGAAGGACTTTTCTTTTCTGTCATACATAACAGTTTTCTTACAGTTTCACTCAACCGTTCCACAGCTGTAACGGAACTGTCTACGGAGGAAGGAAACTTGGCTGTTTAACCAAATAAGTTCTCTGCGTGACGCATACCCAGTTAGAGAACTCATTTGATGGGCATCAACCTTCATTTGTAAAAGTATTGAAAGTTAAAAAATTGCTGGAATTACCAGGTGAACCGCTTTTTTCAGACCACGTAATAGCAACTAGATGCTTGGAAAGGTTATATGAACTGGAAGATAAAACCACATATTTAGATGATGATAGATCATGACATCGCTGGGTCTCGTATATGATTTGTAGTGCATGGAATGTCAGTCCCTATCTGACATAATAGAAACATTGGGCGTTGGCGAAACCAAAAGGAATAATCTGCTATGTGACAGCACCTTGATTTTCACTAAGAATTGGTGTTTGGTGCATCGAAACAGCTTCGGTGCGCCAGTTTATTAGTCAGCGAAATGACAACAACTTATAAAATTCAACTAGTAAGATTCAATTTTTTTTTCTTTGGTTTTTGTAGTAATGTAATTTTATCGATGTTCCAAACGAGTAAAATGCAGCCAAATGATACTGAAAATTGCTCTGCGGTGAAGGAAAGAGTTGGCGAGAGACAAAAGTCATTTTACCAAATGAGCTCATTACCTTGATATATTTCTCGGAAAAAGTTGTTGTAAGCAAATAGTGACAATGAAAGTTTAGTAACAGGAGTAATTGCTAGGATTCTTGTGATACGCAATTACTTAATGTCAATTGGTACAATCTGGCATTGCCTTACCGTTCCATTCCATAATAAAGCAAAACTACAGTGTATTTGTAAAAATTTTTGAATTAATATTTCTAATTGGTTTTGAGAGTCGCTATCCTCGTGAACTGACGAAATTATATGGTCAAAACAAGAGTCGACAAACCAAAGAGATTTTTTTACAAACATAAAAAGTACCAGTTGAGTAGCTTTTATTTCTTCTCTTATTTTATTTAGTAACTTGCAATATGACTGCGAAACAAAGGAATTGTACACGAATAGAAACAAAAATTTTGAAAAAAATTATGCTTATATGGTAAGAGACGTTTTGCAGCTTAATTAGCATCAAATAGCCAACATTATGCAAATCTTCTACACAGCTTTAACTCGCTCTAAATACTGGTTCTATCGTTTATGAAAATAATACTCTTATACACATTTAATTTTGAAAGAACATTTACATCATGATATGCACCTCAAAGACTGTTAAATAACATACAAAAAGTTTTTAATGTTTGTGACAGAAAGTAAAGAACAAAAAACCAAACGAAACATTTGAATATGAGTTTATACTGACTCTGTTGACACCTTCAAATCGTAACCTAACCAACCAACAACTTTTTAAAGTTATCAGCGGAAAAAACAGTTACACATCTGAAACTTTGATAAAATATTCAGAATTGAGACAGAATAATTTATCGAACAAAAAAATAAGAAATTTTTGTAGACTAGATTAACAATAGATCAACTACGCCTAACAGTCAATCAAGGCTTTGCCCAGAAATTTCAAGATGGTAACCAAAATAGCTTGATAAGTTGAAATTTTGATCATCTGCCAGTCAACTGGTTCACTTAGAACAGTTCTTAAACGAAAACAATATTAAAACTGATCATTGATCTGTCATTACTAGTTTTTTCTTTCTTCGTTGTCAAGAAATCGATATAAATTTAAAACATTTTGTAAACTCCAAAAGCGTTTTGTCACATAATTTGTTATATGTATGATAGTAGACAATTACAGATCTGTGTTACAAAAAAATTGCTATTAGAGCTAATGTTTATAAAATATTTCGTTTTTAAAATTAAAACTATTTGAGTAGACGGTGAAAAATGTAAAACAGATTGAATTAACATAAAATTATGTAAAATTTTAGTTTGCAAAATAAATAAAATTCCTCTACTCGTTCATTTGTCTTTTTTTTTTTCAATTTCACTGTTCAAAAACATAATTACACTATTATTAGCCACAAAAAAAAAATGAACCTTCAGTAAACTTATGTAGAATAGCGTTCCAAGTGTTTTTTATTCCCACTAAAGATAAAAACATAATGACAGCAACAAACACCGTTAACGCTAATGGCTTTAAAGCATTAAAAAGATGAAACAAATTAGAAGACAATAAATACAGTAAAAAGTAAAAAAATCAGAGAAAAAAGCACAGAAAATATGAAATTAATAATAAATACAACCTGATCAATTGAACAGCTACAACCAAAAGTTTAACCAATTTGAAGGAGGCTCTTGAATGATACAACGTTTGGTGTGTAAAATTACTGACGATTAAGTAGAATAGATTCAGTAAGTTTACGTTGGGAAATGCCAGGAAAACCACGGCTTGCTACGTTTTTCTGCTGCTTGCTTTATTCGTAGATTTTCAGTTAGCTAGCAGCTTATAAGTGAAAATTTTCTTTTTATTTTTTCCTTTATTACTTTCAAGCATGAAACTTCTATCATGTCTAAAAAAAAAACCAAAAAGACTCTGAATGACGCTTAAAATTTAATTAACAGCAACAGAAAGCATAGACTAATGCAAAATTTAAAAAAAAGCTTTTGAAGATTATTTCTGAAAAACATTAAGATTAAGCAGTACCGAATTTCACAAATATTATCCATAAAAATTTGCATGACTTTTTTTGTTCCTTTTATTTCTGCTTTGAATTTAGTATTCTTTACAAACTTAGCCGGTTCTATTAAACAATGATTTCATATAGACGTGAAAGACTTAATTTAGCTAAAACAACTAATTAATCGTTAAGATATTTACTACAGCAGCAACTACCAGCATTATCAGAGGAATATCAGGTTTAGCGCTAATGCTTTTCTGTTTCAGATTTCAGCAATTTCACAGCCAAACAACCGTATAACATCAGATTAACTAAATCAGGCATCACAAAAAAGGACTTAATCTGTTAATCATACTTTGGAAGAGATAAAAAAACATTAAATAAACAACATTAGAATTGTCTGTTGCCATGAAACTTAATCTTTTGGCTAGAGCTTCGCTAATATACGAGACTTCGCTCCTGCTGTTCAAAAACATGCACAATGCTTCGCCTACTCCTCCTTCTGTCACAAGCTTCTTGACTACTGCATTCGCTACGAGCAGTACTGTCTGAAGAATAGTTTCTGTCACTTCGCAACCATTAGTCTTGTGCATTATGTTGGCAGTAGAAGTTTGGCTATCACAGTCTTTTATCTGGCATTCTTCGCTGCTATCTTCTGTGATCGCTTGCTCTTTGACCCCTCTAGTCACGCCGTGAATCTCTATCTCTAATTGCGGTGTATCCTTTCTTAATGCCTAGAATCTAAAAAACACTATATTGTGCTCTTTGCTCTTACAGTGATAGCATTCTTGATCGTGCTCAAAGCTTCATTTATTATATCCTTTTCTGGAACAATGAAAACACAGATTTGGTAATTGAACTCGCTGGCTTCTCTCCTGGACAGATTTGTTATAAGTACATTTGTCATTGTAATGACTGCTGTCACAAAAAATACATGCCCTTCTTTTCCCTTTTTCAATCGGCGCCGCAGCCGTAATTAAAACTCTCTGTTTTGCATAATCAGTTTTTCCTTCTCCACTAATTCTTTCTTTGCCTTGCTTTTAAAACTCAAGCATTCTTACACGAAGACAGTCGTTCACATCTCGCATGAGACAATCTATGCTCCCTGCACCTGCCAGATGGGGTTCTCCGCTTCCTGCTCGCTCGCCTTCCGTTTTGCTCAAGTGAATCAGAGCGTTCATTGCCAACTTCTTTTTCGATTGACGATCTCTTCTTGATTTAAATCCTGACCTAATTTCTTAACTGGCGCAACAGTTTTTAAAGCCTTTTATAGAGCGTCCTCAGTTTTTAGTACAATTGGGTACAATTAGGGTTACGTGGTAACTTGTGGATTTGGCAATAGAATAACCTCAGGATCGAAGATTCGTTTCTGAAACGCGACCTCAAGTTTTTTGGCGTTATTTTATAATTCTCGTTTGTTACCTCTATGCCACCCATCACCTTCTTTCACTTTTTCTTTCCGGCGACTCTTCAGATGTGTAAACTTCTGTAGTGGAGCATCGTTTTGAACATCTATGGAAGCGCTAAAAGTCTTTCAGAAACTTAGTTATACTTTAATAGGAACTTGGTAGCTTTAACTCGTGCAGCTTAAAGACTGTGCAATTTTAATGCTAAGTGCTTTGTTTCCTTTTCTTCGCGGATTTGTCTAGCTGTGTAATTCCCCTTTCTAGAGTGACAGTTAAGTCTTGTGCTGCTACTGGCCTCTCTGAAAAGTTTTCTTTCTGTTGCTCATACTTCTTAGAGATCGTACTCTTCTCTAACTTTCTTCTACTAAACTCTTCCTCAGAAATCTCGTGTGCTCTGAATGCTTTACTTGTATTTTTCCACAACTGCTCTGGTTATGCCGTAATGCGTCTCTAAAGGCGTCTTGGCCGGCTCTCACTTAAGCGCTAACTGTATTATTTCTTAGTCTTTTAACAAACCTTGTGAAAACTGCTCTTACTTTTTGTCACATTCCTCATTCTGTGGAACAAATCAAATATTATGGCTAAAAAATTTACTCTATGAATATTCTTCAGTCTTAATTATAACTTTGTTGGAGGGCTCTTTAGTGAATTATTTAATTAGGTTGTGGGTTTCCTCTATTGCTTAAGCTTTATTAAAGGCAGTTGGCTAACTGTAGAAGACGAGGCAAAAATATTAAGAACAGACATAAAATTGAGAGAACAGCTTTGAGACCAAAGCTTGAGGATGAAAAATATATACAAAAACCTAAAAAAGAAGGCTCCAAAATAGGAAAGAATACTGAAGTGAAAGCTGACTTTAGAAAAATGTAACCGATACTTCAAAGATTACCTTCTGAATCACAACAGCACCGGATTAACAGAAAATATGCACCAGTGGTAATTGCGTAGCAAGCGTTTGAGGACTTGTGAAGAGACAGATAGTTTCCGCTCAGTATCTTTCGTTTTTGAAGAAACCCTTCAGTAACTCGCTCTGCATCTTTTCAAGCAGGTTAGCTAGCGCTTTTATGCGCCGTAAAAAAACCTGTCGGAAAACGGACTTTATCAAACGTTTGGATGAGCCTAATACAAAAGCTCGACGGTCGGGGATCTCATTTGCATGGTCGGGCTTATACAATTTTAGCTAGACCTGACTAACAGATGAAGCTTCTCACGTCCTTTTTGCTATGCAAATTGTTGTACCGGTGCAACACTTTGAAACGTGTACAGTACAAACTACTTAGCGACAGGTGTCAGTCCAGAAACCGTTGTTTGATTCTGTGAACAGTTTATTTATGACCCTGGACAAAAAGTTACAATTTTAGATATTCCTCTAAATTCGGGTTTTTTGCTTGAAAGAGACCATTTTTGGTCACTTTTCACTCTTTTATCACTGCTTATCATTTCTAACTTGTAACTCTTGTCACTTAAAGTGACAACTTCGTAGCGAAAACGTCACTTTGACGAAATCAAGGGGTGGAAATTTGGGGAAGGCTTTGAAGTCTAATATTGGCGTAAAAGGCCAGTCAGTATCTGTATCCTCTTGATCAGTATTAAAGAAATCAGCTGTGAATTGGTGTCACCTTTTTTGAAACTAGCTAGCTATTTTTTATATCTGAAAACATTTATTTTAGCTACCTGCTTAAATGTTTTAAGAATTAGTGTGCCTGAATGACCATGACTGTAAGCTGCGACTGCTCCTATGTTACACAACATTACCAGTTATACTATTAAGGAGCTTTATTACACGTTTCATCATTACTTGTCCAGAAGAGCCGGCACTATTAAACTGATGGTACTGTGAAATAAAAAATTTTAAAGCTGATGTCTTCGAATCTGAAAGACAGAATATTTAATTTAACTTTCATAAAACTAAGTTAGTAGGGTATTACTAACTAACTGCGGTTTAATGTTACAGTTCTATCTCAAATTCCTTATTGGAATTGCTGATGTCGTAGATTTTCAAAATGTGAATATGTTTATCAGCAACTGAATATGTTTAAAAGTTTTTTATCTGCAGAGAGCTGGTTCTTTTATGACTAGAAACTTTTTTAATGTTTATAAAAGTTTCTCATTTGTTAATCATTTCTTTTTGGTGGTAGCTTAAAATTAATTCTGCTCAAAAGTTTGTACAGCATAAAATGTTCAAATGAAAAAAGCCTCAGTTTGGTTCATAGCATTCTCAGCTATTCCTATCAACTTTGATATCTGTAAGAAAAAACCGTACAAGTATGAAGCTTGCTTGAAAATTCAAATGTGCCAACGTAAGGTGGTAGTTGTAAGAAAACAAGAAGAGACTGCAGCAATATTGAAAGTAAACGGAAACTATTCTGAAGACAGAATTTCAACCGATTGTAGAGACTGTTATTTTTGTAAATGTAAAATGACAACTTTTGTACACAAAATGATAGTTGAGCTAATAATTATCCGAACTTTGAAAAAGATAAAGACAAAAAGCCAAAACTTTTGTGTATTTTTCTAAACTGATTAACAATCAACGCAACAGCTGCTGAAAAAAGAAATTCTTTACAGAGAAAAACGAAAACGAGAAAATTTGTAATTGAATTTTAGTGTCGTTTTGTAGCATTACTAATAGTAGAAAAGCCAAATTTATGCGGAATTTGGTGTAAAATTTTCAGTTCTCTTAGTTGTCGGTTTGAATGCCTGTTATTTCAATTTCAAGCTTCTAAAAAAATGTTAAATTAAGACAAAATGGCTTACTCAGCATAGAAATAACCAGTTTATATAGATTCCTTCTAACGATCAAGCAAGGTTGAACTTGAAAGCGTTTTTTTTTATAAACCAAATGTGTCTGATATGCTAGAATCTGCGCTATTTGCAAGCATTTATTGAAATAGTTAGAGTGTAAAAAAACTTTGAAGAATTCTTTATCCATTTGATGTCAAAAATTTCATTCCGTGTAGAGGCTACTTTAAACTTAAAACTTTTTGTAGGTTTCAAAATATGCTTTGTTAGGTGTTTTATTGTGTGCTCTAACGCAAGTAGGTATAAGTTTTTTAGGCAAAAATTTCATCCAAACCATTATTCGATATTTCATCCAAACCATTATTCAATGAGCATTTTGATTTTCAGTACTGCAACTGGTAAATTAGTCGGGAAAGTAAAGTAATTTATATTCTACTGTAAGATATAAAGGGTAAAACAAGTAAAACCCCTTAGATTTTATTAGTTAAACTTGTTTTTTCAAATCTTTTTCCTTGGTTAAAATTTAGAATATTCAATAAGCTAGTGCTTAAAAAATTTTGAATTTAACTGTTCAATATTTATTTGCGGTAAAATCGCTCAAAAAAATAAATGGTAGGTAAAAAAATTCTTTTCTTCTTGGAAGAGCGATAAAGAGAATATATAATGAGTGGGAATGAATAGTATCTATAATAAATAGCATAATCAAAGAAGAAACTTATTATTTACTGACGTATTATGGTGCCGCTAAACGAAAAAACAAAGTGTATTTTGAAAAATGATAAACGTTGGGCTTAAAAACGCTCGAAGTGATTAAATTAAATAGGCTACGAAAAAATGTGGTAGAATAAACAAGTGAATAAGAAAATTTGACTGTACTGAGAAACAGCAACTTTTCAAGACAGAAAAACTGCTAATATCAAAACGTCAGTTGTCACACAAAATAGTTTTTGAAACAGGTAAAACAATATCTTGTATCTTTAAATAAAAAGCAGATGTAGTTAGTTATGCTCTACCTCATAAATTTGTATCTTTGGCATTCCAGACACATGTTCATGACTTAGAACGCAAATTCAGTTTCATTTTTTTTCCTGTTGAACACAAAAATTGGTAATATTTTTAATAATAAACGCGAAAAAAATATCATAATAATTCAAAATTAAGTAACTATGTTTTAGTGTAAAATTAGAAAAAAATAAATAAAATAGTTGAAAAATAATTGAAAATTTATCAGTGGTAAACTGCTGAAGTACTCTGTCAATAATTGCATGAAACAATTTTAACTTTTTTTTTAACCTTATATTTAAGCTTTTGAAGTGTTTTTTTTGGCTTGAAAAAGTGATAAAGACTGTGATGGAGACTAATTATGCGATAAGAATCAGAATTTTTTTTTTAATTTAAAAGTTACAACCTACTGAAATTTCACAAGAATGAACGACTTGTAATTTTTGTTTGAAATGTAGATGCAGTTGCACGAACAAAATATCTTACTGAATGATTTAATCGGCTAGAAGCACAGTGTTAGATGCAGCTATGGTACTGGTCTCAAGTGTTCACCAACACATTATCTTGATGACAGGTACTTTAGTGAGAATGAAATGAACACTGCCTAGTGCCAAAGCTGTCACTGTTTGATGCCTAAAAGAAACAAGAAAAATCGCCATAGTCAAGCTGTTAATACACTACACGTCAATGGTTGGCTTCACAAGAACTGAAGAAATTAAAGATTTACAGTTGTCACTTAAAGTCGGGTTTTTATAATAGAATAAAGCTATAGCAGAAATGTAGATACTGCAAATACGAAAAAAATAAGCTAACTAGTTAAAAAAATAGAAATTTTATATGTCAAATACTATTGTCTTTACCAAATTTTTGAAAATGTAGTTACAAGTTTTTTTGGCTCTAAGCCACTTCGATTAAGCACTATTTGAATTAAACGACAGAGGCGTTGATTAAATTCATAAAAGGTTTTTTTACTTTTTTACTATTTAGCTCTTAATTACAGTTTTCAAAGATAAAGTTGTGAACTGTGAGAAAGATGTTAAACTTTGCACGGAAATAACTTGGCTGAAAATTAAAAAAAAAAAGCATTCAGAGTCATGTGTAAGTGGTTTTAAATGATATCTTGAAAGAAAAAGATTCATTTGCAACTGTCACAGCGACAGCAGCAGCAACAAGTCATCATAACTATCATATCATTTCTCATCTTCTCACACGCGGTACGCGGTAGTAGCGATTGTTTATTCTAAAAAATATAAAATTATAAAGCATTCAGAGTCATGTGTAAGTGATTTTAAATGATATCTTGAAAAATTTTAAACAAGAGAAAAAGACATTTTTAATGCTCAATAAGTCAGTGAACCTTAGCAAGTGCAAAAAAGTTGACCCAACTAAGTAAAACCGAACTACAAATAGTATTTAGAAACCGCCAACGGTAAGTCAATTTTCCTTTTCAAGTCGTGTCAAGATAAAACCACAATTTGTACAGCTAATGTTGAACTTTCTACAGAAGCACCTCACCAGACATTAACAACAAAGTCCCTTACCAGATTAATTTGGCTGATAATATTCCGACTCAGCACTGAATTTTCGTCAATAATTTTATTAACCTCAACAGCAGTTAACGAAAAAAAATGAAAAGTTTTTGCTGAAAGAAGCAATACGAATAAAGCAACAAAAAAAAGAGCTTTATAGTTAAGAAGAACTAAATACCTCACCTTCAATTTGTAATGTGGTCAAAGTCTAGTGCCTATCGTGTAATCAAGAAAAAAATGCCATAACTAACTCTTATTAAGAACTGAAACAAATACATTTCTTCCCTTTTGTTACGCCACTTTGCTTAAGCAGTGATCTTCGCCGTTTATTTTTAGATATTTGTACGAATTTGCAAGTGTTCTAAGTATTTTTCAAGAAGAATCTGTCCGGTACTGCTGTATCGTCTTAACTGTCATAAAAAACCAAGTGATAACAACAAGTTGTTTTTTCTTTTTTCAATAAAAAATTAATAGCATCTGCTACAAACTTTCTTGTTATGTATTAAAATCTTTGAAAATAACATAGTAATATGCAATCAACAAAATTCATTTTGAATATACCTCCTAAAACTTACTTTGTTCAAATTAATATTAAATATTCAAAGCACTGTAATAATAAAATATATCAGTTATAAAAAAAAGTTTACAGACTAAACAGAATTATCATAACCAATGCATCCTTCAAAACTGAAATTTTGACAAAAAAAAATTTAATTTTTTACAAGTCGATGAAAGACAATGAAAAAAAAAACGATGTTATAGAACGGTGTGGTAATTTACGCGTGTGCCTACAGCTACACTGTTAAAGTTCATACTTTTTCAGATGTTGTCGTCATTTGGAAAATTCGTGTTGGAAGTATTTTTTCTTATCTACACAAATATGAAAAACAAAGAATTGCTTTGCAAAGAAGTTTCTTTGGTATTTCCAAATTTTAAAAATCTTGCTTGCCTTGATGCAGCTATCAACTGTCTTAGACAACAAGTCTGTTGCGCTGATTGGCGATATGGAAATACGAAGAAAATTTGTTACAAAAACAAATACAGCTTTTCTCTGATTTTGTGAGAAGATCGAACGTAGTAATGTATAGGTTTCATAATGCAATAATTTATTTCCAGAAGAAATCAAGCGAAAATTACAGAATTTTCCTTTCTTTTTTTAGTACCATTTGAAAAATCAGCTGCAACAGAGGTCATCTGCAGCGGTTTGAAGATTGTCTTTCATTTTTTGTTACTGTTTTTTTAAATAAGTTTGCAGCCCTATTAACCAATTTAGAAAATTAATGGCAGGTAAAACCGCTGATCCTACTCTAACCTATTATACTTTTCGATTCTACGGTTAAATTTTGGGACGTGTACAATGCATCTTCTGCAGTAACATCTGCTGATCTAAAAACTTTTACTCAATTTTACGAGTGATTTATTTACAGACCTGAATTTTAAATGCTCTGGTTAATTTAGATCTTTTGTGGTTAAAAAAGATCATACTTGGTCAGTTTTCACTGTCAACTGAAAAAGCAACTTTTCAAACTGAAAAACACTTTCTGTAACAATTTGCTGAAACGTTCTGAAAAAGTGCAGCTTTTAAATGACTATTACTTCAAGCTGCAATCACGCAGCTGCTGATTAACAGCATCAGCTCTTTCATTTAAGAGCTTTATCGCACAAGTTCAGACATATTTGGAGCACAAGAATTGACGCTATAGATCTGATGATAACTGCGGAATAAACAGTTAAGGCTTGATGTTTTTAGAGCTCAAAGAAAGTAGATATAACGTGCGTCTTGTAAGCTAAGTTACTCAGCGATTAGTAAAGAGTTGCTTTTCAGTCAATTAAAGTACTACTTTCATGAACAATAATTCTCTTCTGAAATCAGTTTGTTTACTGATCATCAAAATCTGGTTAAAAAGTAACTGCCATCAATTAAATGTTGTTGAGCTGTTTTTAGCCGCAGAAAAATAGCGAGTGTTTTGATCAAAACTTTTTTCATTTTACATACACAGGTTTTTCTTTTGTTGTCTGATACTTCTTAGTAATTGCTCAAAATAAGTTTCTTGTTATTTTTAAAAACTTTTGGAAAAATTTACCCAAGCACAAAACCAGTTTGCCGGCATGCTGATGTTACGCGGTAAGTCCAAGAGCACAAGAATAGACTGTCACAGCACTACCGGAAGTAAATGGGTGGCGAAAAATGGAGCAATTCAAAAACGTAGCAAAGTGAGTTATGTAGTATCCTAGACTGTTTTTTTAATTATCTTTACGCTGTTCCACTTCATCTGTGCCATTCTTTATCAATCACTTCCTGAGAAGTGCAAAATTCTGTGCAAAATTGTGTTTAGAGTTATGTTTTCAGCTTAACTAATAGTTCGCTCATATTTACTAAAACTTTTACAACAATTACAATTTCTTTAGTTCTTCCAAGAACAAAACATTGTCCGATCAATGGCAGAAGATTCTTTGTGGTGTTACTAACTGTACTGGCTTGGACTCCTCGATGAAATGAAGAAACTTTGTGGTAGCATGTGAAATAAAAACCTTTATTCGATAACGAAAAAATAAACAATCGTTTTTGAACAATGGCTTCAATAGACTCACTGACGGGGATAATCCATTTTTTACCAGACTTGTGCGCTTAAGGCAGAGTCGGCTTAGGTGGAGCAAAGCAGCAGTACAACTTCAGAACTTCTTCTACAAAATCAGCGTCTCACTCTCTTAGCAACCATACTTTCTGCGACTCATCAGTTCCGACAAATAATATTTATATCTTTTCTTTGCTTCTTTAGAGAGCAATTTTTTTCAACCAAATTGGTTATACGCAGTAAAGAGAAAACGTGGTTAGTGCGGAGAGAAGAAACGATTCTGTAAGAGAAATAGGTCATTTTGGTCACTAACCTTGATATTTTGACACATTTATCAGCAAAAGTTGTTCCAAGCAAAGATTAATAATAATTTCGGTGAAAAGAAAGCAACCAAAATATTTGTCGTCTGTCCCTGTATGATGTTAAGTACTAAAATTTGGTATTACCATAATGTTTCATTTAAAAAATAAAGCAAAAATTTTTCATCAAATTTTTTTACTTCTGTGAAGCACAACCTGTTAGCAAATCTTTCTGAAAAGACATTTCTAACCTTTTGTGAAGACTGGTCACTTTGTGAGCTAAAGAGGTGTTGTCTGCGAAAAGGCGACTAACCAAGCAGATTGTTTTGTAGACATTAGCAACGACTGTTTGGTAAATTAATTCATATTTTAGTCTATTTAGCAACTAGAAAAGCACATGCTGAAAGAAGAGTCAAATATGAGCAGAAAGAAAAATCAAAAAAACTTATGACTACACTCTGATGATCTTTCCCGCAATATTATTGGTAAAAAGTTGCCAAAAGAATGCAAACCTTTGAGTTAGAATTATAATTCGCTTAGATATCAGTTTATGTACCGATAAAACCATTTCTAAGTCTCACATATTGAAAAAATCTTTTAGGTTGCAACAACAATAACTCGCTTAACACAAAAATAAATACTGCTATAGGCTATATAAAAAACATGGCAACTGTGTCTGATTGCCAAGCAAGACTGAGCTTTAAAGTGATACAGTAATAACTCAAGTTTTTTGTTGAGCATAAATCTGCCCTTTTTGTTAGTAGATTCGTTTAGTTCAAGCAAGTTTTGTGTAAAACAGCTGTAAAACTATTAATTGGTTTAATACCAAGACTACTTTTCAATATAGGAGTTGCGACTAGACTTAAAGTTTGCCTTGTGGATCTTAAAAAACGGTTTGCTAGATATCTTGCTATGTTTTTAAGTGCAGTTGCTTGTGAACTTTTAAAAAAAGAATTTTATTACCATTAGTCCTTGTTAAGTATTTCGACTTTCATTACCAGCAACTAGTGAATCAGTCTGTGAAAAGAATGGTTCACTTTTTTCCGTAAAATCTGGCAAATGAACCGAAGAAAAACTAAGCGGTAATACAGATTATGCTTATTTTTCAAAATACCCTTTCTTGGTTAAAATTTAAACTGTTTAATAGACCAACGCTCAAAAGATTTCGAATTTTCACTACTTATTATTCACTTTCGGTAGAAACTGCCGAAAAGAACAGATAATAAGCAAAAAATTTCTCTTTTGCTTGGAAGAGCGATAAATATTCAATGAGTAGCAATAAATAGTACATATAATAAATAATCAAAGGAAAAACTTATCATTCGCTGTTGTGTTTCGATGCCGCAAAAAAAAAAAAAAAACAAAAAAAAACAAAAAAAAATTGTATTTTGGAGAATGATAAACATTGAGTTTGGAAAAGTTGAAATTGACTAGATTAAATGATCTGTGAAAAGAAGAGATGAATCAAACAAATAAATATGAAAATTTGACCGTGTTGAGGTGTGATGGCTTTTCAGGACAGAAAGACTGTTATTATCAAAAGTGCCAAATAGCACACAGAATGGTTTTGAAAACAAGAAAAATAGACTGCAGTAACAGAGAACTATATAAGAATTCAGGTGTACAAAACAGGCAAAAACTTTTTGGTTGTTCTTTTTTTTGAACGACGCTATGTTTAAAAATTAACCGTTTTATTGAAAATTACAAGTTGAAAAATGAACGTCCAAAAAGCTTGAATGAAGATTTTTTTAATCATATCTTTATTTCTGTTAAGAATAATTAAATGGCAACAGCAACAATATGATGAACATCGATAGATTTTTCAAGAGTTAATAAGATAAAACAGATTAAGAAAATCATGCAGAATAAAAACTTGAAGCACCAACAGAATAAGTATTAAGAAAAAAAAGAAGAATAATTTGAACACTTTGGTCGGCTGACTTGTATTAGTCAAAAAGTATTTTTTATTTAATACATTCTTAAGATACAGTATAATGCCGCAGCACCTGGCATATAAAATCAGCGTCGCCTGAACAGACTGAGTATCTCTGACTCCAGAAACGGCAGCAAAATCATGACTTATTATGTCTATCTGATGCTTGCTGCATTCTTAGCTTCTCCAGCACAAGCTGATGTTACGAATGAATTAAAGAGTAAGTAAATTTTTACACCCATTGTCTTCTTTTCCGTTATTTTTTTTTTTGGCATAGAAAGTGGTAGCATTTTTGAAAGCAAAAACGAAAAAAAAATAGCGCGGTAATTTAAAAATTTAGTTCTCAGAAAAAACTCGTCTTTTGATGTAAAATTTGAGAAGGAAGACAAGATAGTCGTCAGCAAAGTGGTTGAGATTTGTCGATGACAAAATTGCTTCAGCATTCGCTCAAGAATTCTGCAGAACTTTTCTGGTTTTCTTTTCCCAATTTAGGTTAAACTGCTTCTTCTTCTTTTTAAGAATGCACTTCTGACAAAGACTGTGAAGGAGATTACATATGCGATGCAGAAGAAAAACTTTGCGTTTGTAAACTTGGCAATGGCAGAGTAGACATTTGCGATACCGACCAGAAGTGTGTTAAAGGCATTGGATGTAAGTATTTTTGCAAGGACGTCGAATGTAAGCTTTATACGGCAGACGGCTGCGACTACAATAATGGCTCATGCGGGTGCGGCATTAATCCCCCCTGTACCGGAATAGATGTGTGCAGCAATAGTGTTTGCATACCTGAATATCAGGAACCTTGTGGGTGCGCATCTATCTGTGACAGTTGTGTAGAGCCTGAAATACCATCTGCCAACGCCGGAACTTCCACAGCAAGAATCACTACTGCAACTACCACAAAACCGACCACTACTACAAGTACTACAAAACGGACCACTACTACAACTACTGCAAAACCGACTACTACTACAACTACTACAAAACGGACCACTACTACAACTACTACAAAACGGACTACTACTAAAACTACTGCAAAACCGACCACTACCACATCTGGTAATACAATGAACATCAGTAATTATTGGATGAAGAAAAAAAAATTATATATAAAAATTTAACTTTGACTTCTCCTGCTGATGAAGTATAGGTTTCAAGAGAGATATAAATAGTAAAAAATGTTAGTAACTGATTATTTAAGTAAATAGAAGTTTCTGTGTTTAATAACACTTCTTTAAAGCTTTAAAACTGCAATTGTCGAATTCTTTGTTTCTTCAAATTCAGATTAAGTCGTTTCGATTAATAAATGATTGAGTGATACGATAAAGGTGTAAGTTAAGTCCAAAAGAATTTTTGTGTCTTTAATTTTTAACTGTTTTACTCTTTTTGAAGGATGTAAAGACACGGCTACTAATTGTCCAAATAACGTTCATCTTTGCAAAGATTCGGCATATGTAAAAGTCATGAAACAGAATTGCCCAAAAACTTGCGGATACTGTGGTGGCGATGGTAAGTCTTCACAAGTTTCTCATCCGTCTTATCCTTCTTTTTTTCTTTACAGCATTAGCAGTGTTTGTTTCAGAAGATAAGAATTTATAAAAGCCATTTATAGTTATATGTAAAAATTTTAAATGGAATTCTAAGAAATCTTGAACAAAAGAAAAGTGAATTTCAAATGCATAATAAGTCAATGATTATAGCTGATGTTTAAAAAATTAACCCGATCGGTGTGGTAAAATTGTGTACGGTGCTAAAAAACTTAAAGCGGTAACCAACTTCTACTTCTAGGATCCTGCAAAGATGATTCGCAAGGCTGTGCAAAAAATCCAAATATATGTACAGACTCTGCATATGCGGCGCTCGTGAAAAAAGTCTGTCGGAAGACTTGCAGATTTTGCTAATTTTTCATCACCTGACATTGCATTTTGTTCAATGATTTCATGACTGCAATCAACTTCGATGAATAAAAGCCTTTAAAAATGGCATTTTACGAGAGAAGCGAAATGAGTGAGGAACTGTATTAAATGTTTTAAACTGGAGAGAACTAAATGAGCTACCCTCATCCTGAAATACAACCACAAATAGGATTGTACACTTTAAACAAGGTGACACGACCAATTCTCACTGAAAATTGCTACAAATTTGATTCTTTATTCTAGCCACGTCAGATTACTTTGCTTTGAGCAGCAGTCTTCAAGGTTTAATTTTAGATATTTATATAAATCGACAAGTTCTGTGAATGTTTCTAAAAAAGAAACGTTTAGCAACATTCTACAGTTCTCGTTAACGCAATAAGTTGAACAATTACAATAATTCCCCAAATAATTCTTTTGGCGATCGAAGACCATTAGCATTTGCTAAAGATGTTTTTTATAATACCACTATCCATTGAAATAACTTATCAATATACAGTTATAAAATTTTATTCTGAATCTGCATTTTAATACTTACCTCATTCAGATTGAAATTAAATTATTCAAAACACTAAAATGTCAAATATACCAGACACAAAAGAATTGTTTACACTCTTAAGTAAAACCAGTATTAATCACATTCTTGAACTATACGTTCAAATTTTTTTCCGCTGTATGAAAATAATCATATATTATTTGAAAATAATATTATGTTAATTTTAACTTGTCCAAAAAAGTAGGCAAATTTTAGTTATTCTGGGTTAGTAAAAGATAGAATGAATTGAAAGCGTATTACGAAACGGCACGGTTAATTTACGCACGCACCTAAAGCTTCACTCTTGAAGTTCATACTTTTTCAGATGTTGCCGTCTTCCGAAAAATTTGCATTTTCAGATTTGCATAAAACCTATAGCCAAAACACATGAAATTTTCAGAACCTCTATCAGTAGAGTGTAATTTCTCAAACCATTTTTTATGACCATTCTCTACAACAATTTCTTTACGCAGGCAAAAGAATTTGAATGGCAATAGACGTTCCTACCTTGTTGCGACGGCACGCGAAATGGCTTGAAGGAGGCAGTAGACTGTACCGACCCAGACATGGCCTTAAGGGGAAGCTCTTAGAGGCTATGGTGGAAAGATCATTTCGACAACGACAAGTATAAAAGAGGCAAGCTAGCAACAAGATTATAATTGTTCTCACTGTCAAAGTCAGTGTTCTCACCGCTATTCTCATTGCCTTTCGCGACAACTGTTGTGATTAGTGATCATTTATCCTCCTTTTCTTAGTTGTGCTTCCATTTAACTTTTTATTTTAATTTTGGTTTAAAATTTTGGTCAATTAAACGTTCATTAATTTGTATTTTCTTCGGGTTAAAGTTTATCATTTATTGTGGCTTTGTAATAATTCTTTGTAATAAGGTAGCACTGAGGTTCAGTCGCCAGTGTTACTTTTCTATCAATACGTTCAATATTCTATACATTGCTAGGGTTTAGGTCAGTAAGCAGTGCTCTGTGATCTTTCCTTACACCTTGTATTATCAAAAATTTGTTACTTGTTCGTTTGTACTGATTGAAGATTTCAACAAATAAAGAATTATCCAAGGCATTAAGCGTCCAACAACGTTACCACTCCGCGTCAATTCAAAAGGTTACAGTCCTCAAAATATACAGCTGCAAGCGTC
>UXUI01008935.1:0-10769 GCA_900576705.1 Enterobius vermicularis
AGTAGTTGCTGAGGAAGCTCGACTGGAAAACCTCCGGCAACAGTGATTACTGCTATCTTTATTACCTTAATTGTCTCAAGCCTTACATCTGCTTACGCCACCAACGACAATGACGAAATAGTGCATCAGTACTGTTTAATTAATACTACAGATGTAGTTCGCTTGCAAGCTGATTGGGCAAATTTGATGTTGTGAGTTAGTGTGGCATTTCTGTAACGATTACACTATTTTTGAATGGTCAATGACGAACTGAAATACGTTAAAAATTGCATGCTTTTCGCAAAACCAACACTTCAAAACAACTTTCACTTCATTGACTCTTCGAAGACGCAATACCTGAGATGCTTTTAACTTGCATAATCGATAGGATATACTCAGCTTTGTACATGTACCGAATTAAACACGTGCTTAAAACAGAGATAATAAAAGTTAGTTTTCAGTACAAACAGTAAAAGTAAAAACTTTTGAATAACTTCTATGAACAGGAAATTTTATATCAAGTTTAAACAAAGTTAAACAACAAAAATTGTTTTTTTCCGTCCAAAAGCTCGTCAAACAAAAAACGGTAATTGTCCTGGTTTGCAAGGTTCATATGTTGAAGCGATACGACACGAAGAAGCAAGGCGTGACCTTATCCAGCAGTATCTTTTGATTAACCAGAAGGCTTCTTTCTGCTGTTAGATGGAAACGAAAGTTTATTTTTACTTTTGACGAGTTATTTTGTCTTTATACGCCTGTTTGGTCATTTATTTATCAATAAATGAGACAGATAATAAACGCAACCTTGTAATTCAGTCTGACCAGGAGTATAAGCAACTGCGACAAAAATAACCGTCGAGAAGACTATAAAATAATGCTTCACAGTTTATAACATTAAAAAATTATATCCTAATAATTTAATACTCAAAGCTCGAAATTGAGATGCAAAAATAATCCATATTTTAGCAGATTAGTCAAAATTATCGTTAATTGAAAATTAATATTCTTCATTTCAACAACAGCTTTTATTATACCTGTCATTTAAGCGGTACAAAAAAAATTTCATTATCTAAGTGATTCAAATAACCTGCGAAGTTGATAGAATATAACTCTACTAAGTTAAAGCCATTACCGTTGTTATTCAAAACATTTAAAGCATAAGTTAGTGCAAAAGAAATTTGACGTCGACGCAAATTAATGCAGATCAATTCCTTCTTTGCTTCCTGTCGCATAGTCTGAGATCAGTTAATCTAATCCGAGGGCAGTAATTTTTGACATAAGTGTAGAACAAACTTGCAATTTGTATTGAATTTTAGGCTTAGAGATTAAAAATAATGAGATTTTTTTCGGAAAATATTTTCCAGAAAAACTCAACAAAAGAAATATTTCCTGTAGAGAAATGTACCAAAGAAATACTATATATTAACTGCAGTCATTGGTCTCGTCATCGGATTCATCCATCCTCTTTTCTAATTTTGTCTTTAGATCTAGGCCCTTGAATCCTATACCGCTTATAGCACTTTCACTAGTTCAAAAACATGCTTACTTCACAAGGGAGAAGGCACATAAAACCTTGATCGCGCTCTCATTTGAAACAATCTCCAAAATTAATTTCATTTGCAGACGACTGCTTAATTTGTACAAACAGCAAGCTACCCCTAGTTAATACACGCTTCCCAAAACACGCTGGAGTAGTACTTTTCACGGTTTCTAGCCTCTTCGTCTTCTCTTCACGTAGCGACTACGAACTGTGACACTTCTACTATTCCACACAGTTTGCTCGGACGATAGGGCTAAGAATAACGACGGGTCGCTGCAAACGAGTTCCCAAAAGCGAATTCCCATCCTATCGATTTCCAGATTTTTAATTCTGCTTCCTAACCGATTCGTTAATCGTCACAATCTTTTTTAACTCACTCAAAAGCCTGTATAACCTTATAAAAAACTACGCTAGAAGACGTGGTGGAATGTTGACGTCCTGATTCCTCAAGAAAACCGTACTGTAGAACTGCTTTATGCTCCACTCAACCCATCCCTACGAAAATTCAAGGACAGACAACAACATCGCCGTCTTTAAAACGACCAACTCTACAAAGGAAATAATACTCCAAACTTAATACGGGTTATACTCAGCGAAAAAAACATTACATCCCGGAGCTTTACAGAGATATTCTACGACCATTTAGACCCCTCTGACTGTTCAGACCAGAAAGAAAAACATTTGAGAAGCCAAAAGAAACCCTACCATTTGAACTTCAGCATACGCGAAATGCTTAACGAGCGAGGCGTACATTGGCATCGCAGAATAACGACGACAAAGGACCACGGGCAATGCACACCCTAGACCGACCAGTAAGCACAGCTAAACCACTTAAAACAGATTCCAATTTAGTAGAAGACTCGTTCGACGTACTGCACCACCAGTGAAATTCTTACGTCACAAACAAAGGCCAAGCAAGAATGATGAACCAACTCAGCTGCTTTAATACAGAGCACATCTTTTTATTAAATCAGGTGAGATGATACTTTACACACAACTCAACAACGTATTCACAGTAGACAAAATACAGGAACTTGGGAATTAATATACGCTTTATGATATAAAATGAGAAAAAAACTTCTTTGGACCCTCACAGCAGTGCCAAAAAAAAAAGAAAAAAAAGAAAAAAAAAAAGGAAAAAAGACCCGAATTTCGTGACTTCTAAATTTCGGGCATTATCTGTCCGAAAAGTTCATCATGGACCATCACCTACCAGTCAGAACTTTGAAATACAAGCATACAAAGCGCCACTATAAATCGCCATTTAATAGAATTTTATAGGCGAACGGAGGTGGCACTAAAAACGATTTGTTTTTAAAAATAAATGACAAGTATAACGTTTTAAGCAACACTACCAACCCGACTTATTTCAATGGTAAAGCAATTGTCAGAAAAAAATTACCTGACAAAATCAACAACGTTAACAGCTGATGTAAAGCTGCTTCGCTTGAAGCAAAAATAGAAACGAAAAAATGAAAGGTCCTCCCATCTTAAAATGGAATGCGATAAAATTAATTATGCAAAGCAAAAGTAGACTGGGTATGACCGCCACTAATAGTTGATAGATATCTGCGAAAATACTGAAATGCTACTGAACAGTAAACAACTGAGGCAAATACAACATGAAATCGGGAGAACTTGAGGCAAAGCAAAAAGTGTACTTTGCAAAACCTTACGTAGAAGTCAGTGACAGAGACAAAACATAAATGGAGAAAAATGAAACAGTAAATATAGAAAAAGAACCTGAACAACCAATCTAAACAATATCCACTACTAAAAATAACCCTCTTGAACTGTCTTAACAAATCGGTTTAGGTTTTTTAACTCACGGGAATTTTAATCAAATTCTTTCACCTGTTCCAAACATTTTCCGCTTCCAATAACTAAAAAGGCTGCTCTAAGCTTTACTGAAAGAGCAGTTCTGGGCAAGCAAAAGATAATGAAAGCAAAAAAAAATGTCTCTGTTTCTCATTTATATATTAACTTTGATATATTGCTATACAACCATAAAAATTAGTTATTGGTGAAGGATTGTACCAATCCTTGTTTCTCAAGGATTTTCAACCTCTTCTCAACAGCATTCTTGTACTTTGAAAGGATCATTTTGTCACTTTCGCTCGAGACTTGTTCTGACAAAGTGTGAAGCATGATATACGCTGCTTGATATCTGAAATACAGGAAAGATCACCTTTTGCAACGAAAAAATTGAATTGAACTTCTAACAAGGTTCTCTTACCTTTGTGAACAGTATTCTGCCCGTCCAAAAAGTTCATCAAGAGCAGCAGTCTGGCACAATTCGATTGCATGCTGGTACATGATCCTTTCCGCAGATATGACTGCCAGTGCAGGGTCTGCACTAGGAATACCCAAAGATGCTAATTCTTGAGATCGCATCTATATAACAATGAGTAAGCTAAGTTAAACAAATGAAAAATTCTTTCCATTTTCCACTTCATGAGTTCACAGAAGTAAAATTTAATCTACAAAAAAAAATTCTTAACAATCCTAAAATATTCACCAAACAGTGATGATATTTTTCATTCAGTTGGTTTAGAATCTGCTGTACAGCTGCAGACGGATGCAATGTTGCAGCAGAGACTTCTCTTTGTGCCAGTAACAACGCGGATGATAACATGTGTAGAGCTCTGACATAAACAACCAATTGTTCGGCTCGTCGATATGCACCTGACGTCTCATTTTTCTGTAAGCAAAAAGTAAGAAGCTAAAAAACAAAAGCATTGTTAAAAAAGTGTGTCACTCAAGCTCTTCATAAAGCACCTCTTATACAAAGCTATGCAATACCAAAGGCTACTTCAGTTGCTTATTACAACAACAACTAAGAAATTACTTCGGCAGACAAAAGTTTAAAAAAAAATGTTGAATTAACCCTAACAATACTAAGAATGAGTAAAGTACCTTCTTTTGATCCAATCTAAAAAGTTTTCCCTTTTCTTCGGCAACATCAATCAATGTATTCACCAATTCAAGCACAAAACGAAGTTTAGCAAGAACTTGGCGATGCTCCGGCTAAAAAAAAAGTCAGTTTTATAAGCAACTAATTTAATTATCACCAACACTACCCTCAAAATTCCAGGTCACTGACTTTACTCTTTCCTTCTTGACAAGTAGGTTTTTCAACGATTCATCTCTACACATAAAAATTTACTCCCTCAATTCATATGTTCCTCTGTGCACATCTTATAAAGCTGCCACGTAAAACCACACGATAATTAGATCTTAAGCGGCATCACATGAAATAATTGAAAAGAGACATTTGTAAGCAGTGTCGCTTCACAAGTATCGTTTAAAAATATTAGCCGCATAATTAGCCTAAGGTCAAAAACATACATGTGAGACAATGAAGAAACAATTATGCAGAGTTGATCCTCAAGACCCTGAGAAAAAAATGAGATTTCTGTCGACAACAAAATGAAAGTGCACGACATCTCATCAGACGATGAGTGTCTAACATTGCTGGCAGAATCAAAGTCCAGCACGGTAACAAAATAACCTGCTTCAAGATTACCAATCTAATAGGCTTCTATGCACAGAGATTTGACCGAGGTAAAAGTAAACTAATAGTCTCCTCGAAGCTGAACAAATCACAGCGACTGTTTTGTATCAGTTACTCTTCTACCCTCGCACAAAAACGTTTACTGTCATAAATGGCAAGAAGCAGAAAGTCCCGCACGGCAGTTCTGAGAGTATCTCAAAACCACCAAGCGTTGAGAAACCTTCAAAACCATTTGTCAACCAAATGTAATCTATGTTCCAACTGAGACGAACGGTTTTAAAGTGGCGAATTATCGGTCCTTAGCAGCAAAGTCAAAGATTTACAAGAGTTCCTCCGGTGTGCGAAATTAATGTTATGAAAAATTTCACACAATGTAGAGCATTTCACCCCATATCACAATGCCGATTACCATGTCCTACTGCTCAATGCAAAAACACTACGCCAGTCTACTTAAGAAATTCCAGCTCACCCTCCTGACTCTTTCACTTTTGGCCACTAAACGTAGCTCTGAAAAAAACGAGACCAACCATGGCTGAGAAACGAATTAACGGTGAAGACGCACAAAACAAAACATGGCAAAAATTTAATGACAGTAAAAATGCTGTCACCTGCTCAAAACATATTTTTTTCTTCCTAAATTGTAAACATGAAAGGACTGTAATTGAAGTTCCTGTGACTAAATTCACCAAAACCCTCTCAAAGCTCGAAGGCAGCGTAAAAAAAAAACAAGGTAACGATTTGATCCAATTTGGTACTTGAAAAAATTAGAAAGGCCACTTGCGACGCACAGCCGGTAAGTCTTCTGGTAGACTGTGCATCTTTGGTCAGCTAGAAGACTAATCCCTTACTCTTGGTAGGTTGTTATATCGCAGAATTACGAGGAAAAGCAGCAGGTTCGACTCAATTATAACGTTCTTCTACTTATTCTGGTAATTGGCGAACTTGTATAAACTTTTTCGGTAAAAAAAATAATGTCCAAAACTGTCTATAATTAACTAATTGCTACAAAAAATAATTATCCACACTACAATGTTCTGGAAAAAGTTCATATCTTAATCATGAAAATGTAATTAGAAAAACTAAGATATTACTTTACGTATGTTACGCCTTTATACAGCAATACACACTACGCTCAGAACTTATGTCGTACAAATAACAAATTCCACCTAATCAACACCCATCCACACAGTAATGAACGCTCTTCATTAAAAATTCTTGAACAGCTGATTTTTTTGTAAAACTTTCATTACTCCTTTCTTACCGCTAATCTTTTTTTTGTAAACGACTGGCCTTTTAAGCAACTAATCAAATATAATTATCGATGCTTTTGATAAACTTGCAATACATTATATTCAGAACTGAATAAGCAGTCAGTCTGCTCAGCCCATCAACAATCGGGAGACGACTTTCCAACTGTAAGTTCAGAGTAAGCTCCCTAATCTGGATATGTACCCGAAAACCACAACCAAAAAGATGGTAACAACACTAATTTACACTTCATTTTCTCAAATTTAAATTAAGTACAGAAAAACATACTGTAAACCTTTGAAAGAAGAAAAAATCAAATAACAAAAAAAAAAAAAAAAAAAAATTGAATGCATGCGGTGAAACATACCTTCATAATAGTTTCTTCATTCAGGGGCGTCACTACCTCTTCAAGCACATTTTCATCTGTACCCTCCGCTTTCATTTGGCTATTACTCTCTGCGCTCTCCATTAACTGTGAATTTGAAGAATCACCTAAAAGCCGAAATCAAAAAGCCGTTATACATAAATGACGTTGTATAATGTACAAACCTGCTTGCTGAGGAGCTGCTGATGAAGCAAAGGGTAGATAGATTGGCCTCTCAAAGTCAACTTCGTCATCATCGTCACTAAGGCTACTAAAAGATGGATTTATAACAATTTTTATAAGCGACAATGGAGAAAATCCATTGAGAAAACTTAACAATCTTTTTCTCATAATCATAAAGGCACATAATGACGAAACAAAACTATCATTTGATACCTTCAGCCTCTTTCTTTCTCAACAATAAAACAGAAATCCTCCAAATGTAAATAAAGTTACCTTGTAGAAATTTGCTGGTTCTGTCGCGTTGTTACATGAACTGTCAAAGACGCTGAAGAATGAGGAGGTGACATAGATAGGTATTTTATATTATCAACAGGCGGCGGGGCTTCCGGCTAAAACGACATTTTTAAGAAGTACTCAGAAAGACAATGATCTTCTAGTCCTCAAAATGAAATTTCTGCCAGTAAAAATTGAAAAACTTACTTTTACGGGGGGCACCGACTTCTCTTCAACTGCGTTTGAAGAGCAAGGATTTGAGAAAGCTGGGCGGTTTTCAGTTGCGCTTTCTTTAGTAGAAAAGGGAGCATCGTGTGTTGATGACTTCGGAATAGTTTTATTCGTGACAGCGACATTAACATCCGCAAACGGAAGGCGTACATCTGCTTCTGGCAATGTAACTTCAGGGACGGGTTCTGACGTAACTTTGTTAGAATTCCAACGTGTGCACGACGATAGAGGTTTCGAATAATATTGTGAATCACGCTGTGGCAAACGACTAGGCTTCCGAACAACGAATTGCACTAAAAATACCACATACACAATCGCGCCAACAGAGAAGTAACAAGATTATAAAGCATAAGAAGTTTGTTTACAGGAAAAAGGTAAAAAAAAATTTACTGGGCGGTAAATTCATCTGTTCGATGGATGGGATTGAACAGGTCCTTTCTCTGTTCGGAGTTTTTGATTTTTCCAAAGAATCCTCTTTTGACGGAGTTGTTGAGGTGCTGTGTTGTTTTTCAATCATTTTAGCAAAAGCAGTTCTTTGACTAGGGACTGGAACTGCATGAATGTTAGCAACCTCCCCTCCATTGATATGAACCTAAATAATTGATTGGAAGGAAAATTTTAACCAAAATAGCTTTACGATCAAAACACTTCCATTACAAGTGCAAAAAAAATTTCACCTTGACTTGTTTTAGAGGAGACAAGCTGGGCAAATCAACCCTCGATTTTCCCGAGGAATGAGCTGAAGCTTGTGTCATATGTGTAGTTACTGACGGAATACGAGCTGCAGCATTATCCAAAGGCGGAAGAAATGTAAATCCCTCAACATCAGCCAACGATCCTCGAGTTGGTATGTCGGCAGCATGTTGTTGGAGCAAACTGAAAATCCTAATAGACAGCAAGAAAATAACAGAGATGTTCATTACAAGTAAAAATAAAGCATATGAGAATCTTGTAAAAAAAGAGTTTGAAAAAGCTAATTTTCCTGCATTGAAACTGTTCTGAGCATCTTCAGCTAAAGTTCCACGTAACTCATGCCCTCATTACAACTACGAAACACTAGTGTAACTGAAAGTGTAAAGTAAAAAATTAGAATTCTCAACAAATACCGAGGAGAAACTGCAGATGATTTGGGAGGAGACTTCTGAAAATTATTCAACGTCTGCCGGACAGGCGATGAAGCAGGCGAACCCAATAAAGGTCGCGCAGTGGACCTGGGCTGCTGCGAAAAGCTAATATTCGGAGTTAATACAGAATCATTCGGCCGTTTAGAAACAGGATCAACCACTGGCGTCGTTAAGAAAGGATGTGAGAAAAAAGCTTCTAAATTACATTCAATCGGTTAAAATAACTAATTATGACCTAAACAAGTAAGGCTTCAAAAATAGTCCACAAGAATAGATACACCATCACAAATTCCCGTAAAATAAAAAAAACGTGTATGAAAATGACAACAAAATCTCGCAGCAGCCGTTTCTGTTCAACCTAGCAAAAGAATACCACAACAAACCAAAATCTATTCGATCTCGGGCATTTCTCTTCAACAGCCCGACTAATAAGTCCTTAAGAAGGGGACTGCAATATGCAGGAATTCTTGGTCTGAGTTCTTTATTCCTTTCGTACAGTCGTTTGAGTGCTGGAGGAGTTGCAGCTTGAAATGGAGCATGGCCAGTTAAACACTGGAAGATAATGGTACCAACAGACCACAGATCAGCTTTTGCGCAGTACTGCTGTGACATGATTACCTAAAAGTTGTGACTATGAAACTACCCCTTAGTAGCTGTGATACACTGAAACGCAAAAATGCCAAGAAATCAAACAAACTTCAGGTGCCATATACATCGGAGACCCACAAAGTGTAGCAGCCATGGTACCCCCATCAAGAAATCTAGCAAACCCAAAATCCGCCAATTTCAATGTTAATTCTGTCGCGTCTGGGTACGGTTTCCCGGTTGGATTAGACAATAATAAATTCTGTGGCTTAAGATCCCTAAAAAACCCAATTACTATCATAAAATTGTAGCACACTAATATGCTGCCACTACATTATTAAGTATTACAAAATATCTACCTATGTACAATGCCTTTTTTATATATAGCTTCGATTGCGTGAGCAATATGAATTAAAAAATGCTGAATTGCACGTTCAGGTAAAGACATCCGATCTTGTAGATATTCACCAAGATCACCGGCATTACAATACTCCATTACCAAATACACATGTGAAGCCGTCTCCACACACTTAATCAAAGTCACCAGGTTCTCATTCCTCAAGCCGCTAAGCTCCTAAAACCAGTAACTATTCCAAAAAGAAAGACATTAATACTTAGTGCTGTGTAATTAATAAAAAAAATACCCTCAAGATATCAATTTCTTTGTGCAATAAATTCCTCGACTTCGATATGTTTTTTCGGCTTACGCATTTCACGGCCACTGGGGTATGATCCTATAATTTCTAGGTGAACTGCAGTAGAAAAACCAATTTTTCTCATGAACTACAAAACTTCGAATGTCCAGAAGGAATAAAAATTTTACAGAGAAATTTTATCGAAAACCGCCTACTGGTGAAAAATTAAATTAACATAAATTCTACACCAAAATTAAATTTCTACTACCAAGTTAGCTGAAAATCAAAAAATTAAATTACAAACTTCCACGGTACAAAAACGAAGACTTTAAAAAGATTTAAGGTCTATTTGTAAAAGAGACGAAACAATATTGTAAACCAAAAAAAACTTTGTTTTAGGTACTATACTGGAGACCTGAACTTCTTAGCTGTCGCTCTTCCAAAAAAATTTGGTAATTGAAGTACAAAAAACTAGCTAGCACTTATTCAAGAAAGCTTCAAGCATAAAAGAAGTACGAACAGAAAAGGAGACTCTATAATCTGTGTTCAAACGCCACTTTGTAATCTAAACCAAGAAAAAAAACACAAGCAACCACTCATTTCAACTTTATTATTAGGAATCTTGCCTTGATATACCGTCCCTTGTATACTATAGCAAAAGCACCGTGGCCAACTAAATCTTTTTTCGAATATTCGAACTCGTCGACTGTTTCCATACTGTGTACTTTCCCCCTTACCGATCAGACCATCGCAAAAAATTCGATTCTGCAATGCACAGTAAATTATTAAAGACTATTGCTAGACAAAAACAAGGAACACGATTGCACAGTATACGCGGTAAATGTGTAGTACGAATAGCGCAACAATCTAGTGTCTTGTTAGTTATTAACCGAAATATACTATAATAAATCAATACATAAACTTTAAGTAAAAAAACCCGACACGCTGGATAAAATTATGCTGTGAAACAAACCCTCCCTTTCCCCTTAATATATACAACCTATAATACAAATAAATAAATATAAATAAACAAATAAATTAAATAAATAAATAAACATGCATATATATATATATATATATATATATATATATA
>UXUI01008936.1:12224-22756 GCA_900576705.1 Enterobius vermicularis
TAAAGAGACTAATGAATAATAACAGAGTTTAAAAGTTTTCGGTGATTCAACAATGATATTATGATTTTCCCACTGAATTCTTCTCAACTTTTCAACATTTCTTGTTTGCGCTTTTCTACGAGAATCTGTGAAGCAAAATTTACAACTGATTTTTAACGGTCCAGTCCTTTTCTTTTTTTATGAATTTCGTGGTGCTCTTCCTAACAGCAACGATAAATAGTGATGAAGGTTCTGATTTATGAAAGATTACTACTATCATAGCAGTCATCACATCCATTTCGCTTCTTTGGTAATAACGTGATCCTTTTTATAAGCTCTTTTGGAATTTTGTATTTCATAAAGCAGCAATGTGATTGTTACCACGATTCATTCTAGAAGGGCACTTTCTTAAATTAGCCAAGCATGATTGAAAAAGTGATGGAGGCGGACACTCTAAATTTATGTTGTTGTTTTTGTGAATTGTTAGTGAACTGTGTCTCCGACTCAACTTTTCGTTTAGTGACACCGTTATATTTTTTACGAAGAGCATTACTGCAACAAAAATAAAGTCCTGTGAACTGCCTCCTACAGAAAAAGGAGCTCTTAAATATTGGCAGAACAAAGCTTCAATTTTGGCGCAGACGAAATTTATGAAGAGAAATGATTTGAAGCATAATTCCAAAAAATCCGTACGGACATGATCTTATATTGATTGTAACGGGTAAAGTATCTAGATGTTGGGTTGTGAGGAGAAAGTAGCCGGTTAGAACTTGTTTAAATTCTGCGGATTTCTCTGAACGTTGGAAATGATCTGCTGGGCTACGTAAAAGAAAGTTGAATATGTCATAAAACATTGGTAGAAAGAAACGCGTAGTCATGAAACATGTGGGAGCAGTAGGGAGGAAGAAGCTGAGAAGTGCCTACATTACATTAGTAAGTTTTCTTGAAAATTACTGTTCACAAAAAATTTCCTGATTGGGAAAGTTGGATGCCTGGGCGTAGTTGCTAAATTGGGCTTGGATTTAATTACTAGAAGGAAGTATATACAATATAGGTCACTTGATACTAAAGGCATGAGTTTTTAAAGGATTTGCAAAGCTAAAAACGAAATGTCTATGGAGACTGCAAGTTTGGTTTCTACTCTTTGTCATATCTGCATCAATCTTTCTTCACCGTTAACTGACCTATACGTGGAGATGACACGTGATACATTTTTTTTACAGAGGGACTCCAGAAATTTAGTTTACCGATTTGATCTTCCAGCAAAAGTTTTCCTTTTTTATTGCTTTTCTTTTCCACTTTATCTTTAGAAGTTTTACAATCTTGCATACTGCACAAGGGTAAAGCATGACACTTGTCAAGTGTCTTCCATTTGTGGGATTTGAAGTTTGGATTTGGAAAACGTTTCAGATATCGAAGTTTTAATTGTCCCATGCGTTGCTGAAAGAAAATCATTTTAAAAAAGCTGACGAGCAGAAGAGTATCTCCCTAAGGAACCATTGTATATGAAGTTTTATCCAAGATTATGAATGAAGAGAATACATACCTGGTTGATTTTTACTTAATTACAGGTAACCTTTGGTCTTGATCATTCAGGACTCGTTCTGCTGTGAAACTTTTATCTGAAAGGTACTTTGTCACATCGCTCCGCAAATTATCGTTTCTAAAGACAGTTGTCTTCTGAATGTTCTCCGCTACCTCAATTTCCTTTGAGTACTGCATTTTCTAAATACTTGACAGATGATGATACTGGTGTTTCTATGTGGCTTGATTCAAAGCGGCATCAAAATTTCTTTTACTTCTCTTTGCACCCTTAAACTCTGTCAAAATTTTTTATCAAAATAGGCTTGTACTTTTTCATATCAGGATACCTTTTATTTTTTATTTTCAGTACTGCTGTTTTCAATTCTGAGAGGGACTGTTTTTTTTACACTTTTTTTTGAAATTTAATAATGGTTTCTTTTTTTAAGTAAAAGTATATATTTTGAGAATGCAATAAGACGTCAGCAGATTTAAATTTGTTTTTATCGCTCGGAGTTTCTGTAATAATTTATTAGAAGTAATTATCCCTTTAAAGAAAGATGTGCAGAGAAATTTTATGAGATGTTGAGAAGCAATTCTTTCTAATTAAGCATAAACGGTAAACTTATTTCAAACCGGACAGAAGCGGAAAGCACGTCGAGTCGTAGTGTATCCAACTGAGCATACTGGTATATTAGTGGATGTCGTCCCTGTCTTTTCTTCTTAATCACCAGCCCTACAGGCTCTTGCTCTTTGTGTTTGCTTCAGGAGAGGGAATAAGTTGTTTTTTACAGATTTTTTATTGAGTGGCGATCGAATAGACGAGTTATCAAAAGGTCGTCTTTGTTATCTTTCAAAGTTACCGAAGATTTTAGGAATTCTTCTGTGGCCGGGAACAGTTATGTCAGTAAAGAAATAGCATGTAAAGTGATAGATATTTCTATTCTCTTCATTTTGTTCACCCTTCTCGCGTTATTGAGCATCAGGATGTTATTCTTACACGAAACACTTTTTCTCTAGTCACGTCAGGGTACATGGTGTGTTATAACCTTAGCTCAAAACTTTTGCTTTCTGCATAAAATGTTGATACCATTCAACGCTCAGTTACTTGTTGGAATTAAATATTTTGATGGTCAGTTTGGCAAATTTAAGACAACTTTTCAAATGGCAGTTGAGATAACTTGAGAACCTTTCTTGAATTGCAAACAGTTTTTCCCATGAAAAACTTTTTTCAGAAAATAAATGCTGAGTTTTTTAAACTTTTGCATCCAAATTTTGTTTTCGGAAGAAAGTGCCGTGGAAGGGAAGGACAGAGGACAGAAAAGATATATTACTATTTTAGCTGCAAAAATTTCATGATCAAAATTTTATAATTTTTAAGTTAAGGGTTACGAGGTTAATCTCTGTGGAGAGGATGTGAAACATCTAAAGGAAGGACTAAAATGGAAGGTTAAGTTAGAGGCATATTGTGCAGAGGAACAGGATCGTGCCGAATCAGTAACACTGGGAAGCTGTGTTGCTAAAAAAAATTTTGCTTTGTTGTTTCTTTTAGAGATCTAAATTATGTTATTATTACCTCTGCACGGGTAAGTTTAGACAGCTTTTTGTATTCATAAAATACGGTGATAGTTTTGAGTGGATTGAAAGCTGTGCTGTAAGCCTAGAATGCTAAAATTTTTTATGGTCAACTTTTTTATGCTTTTTTATGCGAAGTGCTATAAGTCATCAACTTTTTCTAACTGTACCTTTACGGTTTATAACAAAAAAACGTTTTATTAGGTAAATGAAGATGTATTTCTTCTTTATTAAACGCCTGACTGTATGATTGTCGCCATAACGAGTGTACGGTGACAAGTTGTTTGATACTTCTCAATGCGTCATTTGTGGTTACGTCCGAAAACAATAAATTAGGAGGGAGGTGAAGAAGGGAATTTCTGAAATGTCCTTGTAAACAAGGCAATCTGATTTTTGCTGTCCGTTAGTGTGAATTTTATGTTGGAATTAAGTAATTCAATCATTTGCGGCTAAGAAATTGGCGAGTAAACGCTTGTTTTTTGCTGATATGAAGTAGTCACAAAGAATCCTGAGAATATAACTGGTGATCGTTTACTAACATTTCACTAAGGTATTCTTGTAACTTGGTCTTAAAATATTTGCTGAGGGGGAGAGCATCAGAGGTTTTACGTTCCTATGTTTGAGTGGTGTGTATTGGTCCAAGCGATTTGTCTTGAAACGAAAACATGACGCGATTAACTACAGTAATCTGGTGTTTTCGCAGAGGACAAGGCAACCGGCATTGGTGCGTGCGTATAATATCATTGGTTTTTGTCGAAAATGGTCTGCATAATTCAAACTTGTGAAGTCGACAAACGTTTTGTTTTTTGTACAGGGAGTTTGTGGGTAACATCCTGATCTGTAGAACATTCCTACTGGAAAAAATTGGGACTAGTTTCACTAATGTGATGGAGATTTAGAGGAACGATTCAGTTTAAAAATATTTCTTGACATATTCAGCAGGCATCTTCCTGCGAAGTATGGCTGGAAGTGAAGACAGAATAAAAGTTAAATGGCAGAGAATGTCTTCATTTGGTGGCAATGAAACTTGTTACTAGTCTGAAGAGACCAACAGTTGAATTTAGGAAAGAAGAGCAATATGAAACTGTAACTGCTTTGTTTATCTTAGGTTCTTTACAATAGCTTTTTTAATTCCAGAGAAGTCTTGGAAGTTCTAGTTGGTAATCCTTTCGGATGACCGAATACGAAGTGCTATAAGTCATCAACTGGTATTGCATTTAAAGTAGAAACTTTCTGTCTTTCTTATTTCTTGTTGTTTTGTTTTGTTCAAAGGTATTTGTTTACCACATTTTTTGTGGGTCAGATACATTTTTCTTGGGTTTTCATTTTACATGTTCATTTTTGCACTTCGAAATGTCATAAAAAGGGTGTTTAGTCAGGGTATTGAAGTTTTTCAACCATTACTTTTAAGTTACTTTAATAATCAGGAGCGTTTCGTGTGAGGTGAAATTAATCTTGCCATTTTTCATTTCCTTGATGTCTTGTGAAAGTGTTTGTCAGAATAAATATAATTCTTGTGTGAATTTTTTTAATGATATTAATATTCGACTTCGCGTTTACTTTCTTGAGTTGTAGTTTCTTGTCTATCGTCTATGAAAAAGTATTTGTAGAAATATTTTGTGTTCATATAGGTGTTAAACAGTAACAGAAATCATGCAGACTTTAGTTATTTCACTTTTTCCTTGAAATATTCAGAAAAGTCTCTTGCAGTTGTTCTTTAATTACTGCTTTTGATTGTTTCCCAGTTCCATTTATTATTTTTTTTCTTTTGCTTTTCGCGACCGATGTACAGCTAACAGCAAACCAGGTGTGATGAGTGTAATTGGAACGTGAACTGCGAAAAAAGTTTATATTTCAGTCGGTAATTTTTTACGTTAAGTTTATAGTGAATTGTTTGGATTCTTATTTTAAGGCACTGGGTTTTATTTTTTTTTTTTCGTTGGGTGGGCTTTGGATGTAAGTAAAAATTTTTTGGTTGAAAATGAGTCTTTAACGAAAAGTTCTTTTAAAAAAATTGTTGTTGTTAAAGTGCCAAGAAACATATAAAGTTGAAGGTCCGTGATTAGCTTTTCCGCTCAACAGTGTTATATAAAAGTTGTGAAAATTTTTTTACTTTGGAGTATAAGATTAAATTTAGGCTGTTAAACTGTATAATAGTCGCCTTTTATAGTCAAAAAAATGGTTTACGTTTAAGCGTTTCGTTTTAGAATTTATTTGCAAACTTCTTTAAAACAGCTACGATTACAGTTACGTGGTTTTGTTCATTAGGATGACCACCAAATAGAATTTTTTTGCGGTGATTGTTTTTTGAATTTTTTAAACAAACATTATGGCCAAGAGTGATAGCTTCGGATTTTCATTAAGCGATTATCTTTTAAGAAGTACTGTTGTAGAGCAAACTTTGCTTCTACGGAACTCGTGAGCAACCATATTTCCAGTACTTATTTGTCACAATGATGCTCTGCTTTCAGTTTATATTTAAATTCTAAGTTATGTTTGCTAGTAATTCCACCCTTAAATGATCTAAGTTCATTCTTTATTTCTTAGATGGGATATTAGTTTTCTTCACATGTTAAATCTTTTTCTTTTACGCTGTAAAAATATTGGGTGTGCTGAAATAGGAATCCGAGTTTATTAATGACAATATTACAGTTAAAGACTTGAATAACAGTTACTGTATTTGAAATGCATTTGCTCAAAATTGACCAAAACTTCCAAGATGAATCTGATTGCTTTTTTGTTTATTTACCTCAGACTATCAGTTACATTTTATCTTAGACGAAATAGCGGCGTAAAATTCCTTCTCGAGGTATCTTTTAGTTGCAGGCCTAACCAGTGGGTGAATATACTTAAAATACAGTGTAATGATTTTTAGGTTAACTTTGCTTGTTCTAAGATTTTTGCATAGATGTCCTGTTCAAGCGTATTTTTTGTTGTCACCTCTTCCTTCCAGCCTCGAAGTTCAGTCGCCTCACTTTGGTTGCTCTGTTAGTGTCCAGTCTAATTTATTTTTTTAAATTAATTCTTAGTGTTGATGGTGCTTCACTTCTTCTGTCTTATCGATTTTAACTTGTTTATGGAACTACATTCGTGGGGCTTTGTAATGTTTTGATTGAAGCGATGATCTTAAATACATCGTATTTTAGTTTTCCATATTTGTACGGTCTGATGATGCGCATAACCAAGTGAGGGTGCTCAAATCTGGGACACCTTTTAAACAACTTTACAAGGTGAATGGGTATGTTTTAATTGTTTATTTTCATTGGCATTTATATAAACAGCTGTATAAACAGAAATTTAGTGGAATTACAAGGAAATTTTTTCATCTTAATAGGTTCAAATTGCTAGTTCTCAGGATACTTTTATCTGGAACTTTCCCAATTTGATTTTTATACAAGATGAGTGGCACGTTTAATTTTTATTGCCGGGGTTTTAAACCTTTTTGTATTGAGTCTGTTCTCTAGATATCATTGTGGTTGGAACCGTCGAGGAGTAGTAGTAAGGTACAACCAGTATACTGCATTGAAAATAGTGAATAGCACAGGAAACAGTTTCCCGGAAATCTGAAAATTATACATTTCAAGTCTTCTGTACCTTCCTTGGTTTTTTTAGGCTGAAATTATTTTTTAGAATTTTTCTGTTGCTGTTTAGCTTTCTGTAACTTCCGTGTTTTTTAAACTTATTTCTAATGTTTTTGAATCTTTTTTTACTTATAGTAGAGTAATGTCTTAGTCTCAAGAAAAAAGTCTTAGATGTGTATTAATTTTTGGCAATTGTCAAACTTCACATCGATTTTTATTTTTTGCAAGGTAAAGCTATATTTGTAGTATTACTCCATTTGCAATTCACTGTTGTTTCAGGGATTTTTCAGTTCCAAAGAATGAGTTATTTTTAGCTTTGAAATTGCTGTAATGTATTTCATGAACTTGTATGTTTGCGCAGAAGCTTAGAACCGTTTCTAACAAATAGAATTACCTCGTCAATTTTCTCGCCTGTTACATTCCTTTTTTTCTTTTTTTTTGAGTTTCTTTTTTTTCCACTTTTGGGCTCTTCTTCGACACTGTTTTGAAAACCTGTAGTTGGCATAATTGGCTCCAAAAGCACAATTTGTGTTTCTGATATCCTTTTATGGTAATCTGAAATTGTAGTTCTTTTGCTCCGCATCTGTTCTTTTCCATCAGTTATTTTTTCTTGATATATCATATTGTAGCTGTCAAGTGAAAATGTCATTTGTGAATAGTTCTTTTTCATTTCTTACGATGAGAATATATTTCTGAGTTTCGCATAGTGGTAGAAAAACTGTATAATTTTGAGGTTTATGCAAAAGTTAGTAAATTGTTCGGAAATATACAAAAGCTGTTCAGTATCTATATCAATAAAAGAAAATTATTTTGAAGAGACAGTGGTTCAGAAATTTAGATAATCTCTCTGGCACTTAGCGGAATTTGAACTTAAGTTTTATTCAAATTACCTTTGCTACGGTCTCGAAATGGACTGTGGTAGTTCGCTTTCTTGCCCGTTTCTCGCCTGTTTTTCCAACCTTCACTTGTAATACTTTTTTCTGCATTCTGTAGATCTCGTTTTCGTGCGGCAATCACATCTGTATATCCCACGATAGCCATCTGTTAAAATTTTTGGCAGTTTTTTTTAATTATATTGATGAAATTTGTATGAAATACCAAAAGCTAATTTGGCTTTTTATTGTCTTTAGAATGTTTTTTTAATTTAGTACAGTTAAGTTAAAAAATTTTTGATTTTTATTCTTACTTCTACTAATGAGAGGAATATGAACCCAATACATCCGAAAAGCCATACATCAAGTGCCTGTAAAAGAACTTTTTTTTTTCGCTTGATGGAATTCTTACAAGCTACAGATGTTTTAAGATTTAGACTAGAATTTGCAAATTTGGCTATTAAATTCCAGTGACCTTAATATACGAAACTCTTGGAAGATTCTTAACGATATTTCCAAACTGAAATATTAGAGCCATAAGCGAGCTGAGTCCAAGAGAGGCTCTTGCTGGCAGTGCCTTTGAATCTATCCAGAAGGTTATCCATGAAGTGAAAACGGAGAGGTAGGATGGTACGAAAGCCTGGAAATGCTAGGAAAGTTGAGTTTTTGTGGGTGATACTGCTGGTGTGTTAGGTTTTAACCTTGATTTTTGATTGATTTTTGTCACGTTATCTAGAAAAGCAGACACACGTTGGTTTAAATGTATAGCAAAATTTAAAGTTCGGCTCCGGGCGTAAAGAACTAGTGCAGTCTACGTTTGAGTAGCTAATGGAGTCTGAACTTTCGAGCGATTAGGTAAAAGAACTAAAGAATTTCTTAATTTTAAAAACTAATATTGTAGCGCACAAAACTGGTAGATTTTTGAAAAACTTGTTGGGAAGGATGTCTTCTAAATTTTCTGTATTCAAATATTTGGCATAGTTGAGGTGGCAGTAAAAGTTTAACATTTTAAAAGGCGAAAAAACTTGGAATTTCCTCTCTAGAAACCTAGAATAAAGAAGGTAAATAATGATCTAGTGATTGTGCCGCGCTTCGAAAAGTTTCTGTATAATAATTTGTTTACAGTTTTTGGACTTCAGTTATGTGTGATTTTTACCATTTTTGTGTGGCCCTACCTTATCTACTCTTAGTTCACAAGTGAGGGTCGCAAAAATGTCTTGTTTTTTGTTAGTTTTTGCTCGACCACAACCTACAGCCTGTGTGCTGTCGAATTCCGGCTTTCATTTTGCGCATTTTGAGATCTAATATTGTTCTTTCCTTTTTTTTTTTTACATAAAAAGCTGGTTTATCCTTCGAGACATTGTTGTTCTGAGAGGTTTAGTACGTCGGAATTTTTCATATGTGCATCAAGGAACCTTTTCTTTTTGGCGCGCTTGTGTGGGCTGAGAGCATTGTTACCAGAAAGCTTCAAATCTTCATTGCTCATGGAGTCCTTGTGAGTTTTTCCATAATTTTGAAAGCACTTAAGTTTAAACTTACATTTTCTGCCCACGCTTTCTGTGACTGTTTTGCAAGTTAGTTGATTGTAGTTGATTCGGCTTTTTTTGACTTAAGTGTTACCTGTTTACTTTAACAAAAATTTGAAATTCTTGACTTCACAAAAAGCTTATCAATATATATACTATTAAAAAAAATTCTCAACTGCTCGCTTGTATTCTTATACACTAGCGTTTTGTAATATTTACTCAATCTTGCGACTTACATAGAAAACCCCGCAAGTGTTAAAAAGCAGCAGTTTTGCGTAGGTCGCTGGCATGCCAATCAGCTTATTTGAATTATTGTTTTTTGTGCTTTTTGGCAGTTTTCGTTTTGATCTTCCAAGATACATCAAAACTACCGTTTAAGTGGAAGTAAAGATAACTTTCAGCTCGTCTGCTGTTTATACTGATCAAAAAAGGGTTTAAATGGTAAGGGATGATTTTTAATATTTCAATGAGTGTATTTATAGTACATGAGATTGTGATTGTATTATACAAATTGTTTCCGAAACACTGCAAAACGTTAGGGTAAAAGAGGAATTCTGCAAATTGCACAATTTTCACGTACTATAAAACAAAGCAACAACAGTATTGCAGCATTTTGGACCAAAGTGTTCGACGAATCAAAGATTTTCTGCTCATCAACGAAAGAGAGGGAAAACTTATTAATGGTGGTAGTAACTTAAAAATCTGTTAAATTTTTTGGTTTTAACGCACCAGAAGAGAGTCGTTACAGTTAATTAAAATGTTTATACGCAATTTGTTTTATAAGTTTGGTATAATAAGGTTTTACTACGCCTACCTGTAAGACATAATAGCCGTAAAGTCTTTTGAAAGTCATGACCACTTCTAGCTGATCCCACATGCCTGCAGTGTAGAGCAGGGTTTGATTTCTATATATAAGGTTGGTCATCACGAAATCAGGAAGGTTTTTGCTGTCAGGGTCGGGAATCGTCACCGGCTCCCAATCACGCCAAACAATTCGAACTTCAGCTGTATTATATGAGTAGCTCTGCAAAAAGCAGTGTTAGTATGCTATGTATGTTTGCTTATTTATATTTTTCGAACAAGAATGTTTCAAAGGACAATTTTTTTTTCTTTGTTGTTACTTAAATCAGAAGTGTGTGGGTTATGAAACAATCGAAGTGTAATTGTGGGACATGTAACATTGCAAAAAATTATAAGATTTTTATGCTTTTTTCTTTTTATTGCCTTCATTTTCCATTTTTACTTTCATATTTTGATGTTCTTAGGAATGAGGTGCGTTGAGAAAGCATTGTAGTTTGTCTCGCAATAAATAGTCAGTTTTTACTTCAAAAATCAAGTTGCACTGTTGCGTATCCATTGGAAAATATGTCAGGTCCAAACTGCATGGTCCTTGTAGGCTCACCCTAGAAAATTTTTCTGTTTGAGAAATTGAGGGCAGTTCACTCTAAAAACGTGGCAGTGATATTGGTCATGCGTAT
>UXUI01008937.1:8815-20965 GCA_900576705.1 Enterobius vermicularis
GTCGGAATCTGCAATACAAGTCAAGGCATCAGAGAAATTGTAAATTTTCAACAAAATCCAGGAATTTAAAAGAGCAACAAATTTTAAAAAATTTAATGAGCCAACAATAAAATATGACGTAATAATGCGACTAGCGTTCAGTATAATCAAATAACAGTAAAAACTACAAGTGAACAGATTTTTGCACAAACAGGCACTTATACCTCGTTTACAAACATTAATTAAACCATCGTATTTATGGGTGAACCAAAAACAAGTTCCTTAGCAATCTCAGAAGTTCTTGTACAGCTAACATGGAGAAAATACCCATAAAAGCATTACATTAAAAATTAGTGCAAACATTTACAGTTTAACTAACACCATAGGTACAGAACAAAGATAAGCTCTAAGCTCAAACAGACAACGCTGCCCATATCAGCATTATATTCTGTCAGTCAGTGGAAACACTGTCGTATTCAGGAATTTCTAGGGAATGGCAATGTGCCAATGCTTGGCATTTGACAACTTTGTAGTTCCAATACTACTGTTCCTAAAATAACAGTGTATAAAAGATGTGGCTCATCGTATAGGACGTGCTATATATTTATTATGCTATATATATTATTATTATTCTTTCATGGTTGAAACCTTCGACAAGAATTTGAACAATTTAGTCAGTGGCAATAATACGCTAGGATTTTGTGGTTTCAAACGTTCAGATTCTACAAAGAAACTTTTCAAGATATTTTTGACAGATATTCTAATGTCAATTTGCACTGGATAAAATTATCTAGAAAAAAACAGAACGAGTTTCCGGTAGCGTCGCTTTACTAATTAGCACAAGAAATTTATGAACGTTTCTTACCTTAGCAATTCTTGTTGCCTAATTTAACAGCACTTTTACTCTTCGTTTATAAATTGCCTCATTGTCAGATATATCTGTATTTTGATCTGTTTCTTAATCAACTCTTTCAAGCTTAATTTCTGTCATCAGCTGTTCATAGATTAGAAAAATTTGTCAAAAAAGGAATAAGATCACTGTTTTCTTATCGCTAAAGTATATCAGCATGTTTCCAAGAAGCAAATGTACATAACCAACGCTCAAGCTTTCTTTAACAAATTACTCCTCACAGATCGGAGTCTCAGATGCAGCAAACAGAAAATGATTTAATATCAAAGACAAGTGCAATAAACACTCAGAAATACTTCTTGATATGTCAAATTTTTTACCTCTATAGTAAGCTCAACAGTGCTGCATAGTCATAGCACGTTTTACTCCACTTCTATACTCTTTTTGTACCTTCTCAAAATTCTTTTCCATCTCTACATTTCCAGTTTTGATGACTTTTGACATTTGTTACTAAAACTATATGTTTTTGACGCTTTTTTTAAATTAGTCGTCTCGCAAGGAAAATTTCTACAGTCGAAATGCCCGACGAAAACGCACTTTCTTAATAAAACCCTAAAATTTAAAAAATACATTGTTCAGTGCCGACAAAACAGCTATCACTTTTCTCTTAACATCATTCTTCGACGTGGATCTATCAACAAAAGTACAGCGCAGAGAATGGTGTTCTCGAAGTTAGCAAAGTGCTGCATTTATAAACCCATAACCGTTTTAGTACTGTAGATAAAAAAAACAATTTGAAAAAGTTTGAGGCGAAATAACTTCTTTTTTCAAAGCTATCAGAAGGGCGAAACGTTCAACAAAATATCTTCCTATTCCTAAACTTCAAAGCAGTTTAGAATTAGCAGTTGAGAAGATTGGAAACAACTGTTTGTTATCTTAAAGTAAATAGAATCGTTATCGAAAAAAATCAAGCGAAAAGCTACTAACTTTCATTATCAGTTCTGAGTATTAAAATAAAAATATGTAATTATAGCATGATATACGAACAAATTTAAAAAAGTTAATCATGTCATTTGAAAAAAAAAAAAAACACTAGCTTTTGAAAATTTAATGAGTATAATTGTACTAAGAAGTTTCAAGAGGTTTTTTCTACTTCTAAAACTAGGTTATTTCTCAACTTTTATGGATGAAAATATGTAGGCTCATTTTCTGGTAATCAGATGGGTCTTTCAGCCCTGGTTCATAGACAAAATCAGATTCCTGTTATTTGTTAATAGTTGTGCAAAAAAAAAAAAATACATAAAAATAAAAATAAATAAATAGATTTTATTTCAAACCATGAAGGTCCTGGCGGGTAACCAGACCATCGAAAGTTCAGTAAAATACTTGAAATTCTAATGAAGTCTCATAGAACCTTGTGAGGAAGTTAGCGACACCTATCTACATATATAGTTCAAACTTCATAAATGAATTATTTGTTGTGCCTCTATGTTGTTCGCCGGATCCATAGTCTAAACCCTTAATTTTTCTGGGGACGTTTTAACCAAAAACACACTACTGCACTGTTGTAGTCCTCTTGAAAAAAAAAATGGCTTTCTTTTGGTTCTTATAACAGCTGTGAGATCCGGTACTAGTGAAAGTTATTTTCCTCCTTTTCAGAAGCTGGGAGATTCAGCAAAAAATTGGCAAAATTCCATATTCTTGGGAGCTTTTCATCTGAAACTTCGGGTTAGGCGAAAAGTAATGTTGCCGTAAACTTTTTTCTCTTTGTCGCGTATCAAATGCTTCAGGTTGGAAGGCCTATGGTTTTTCAAAAGCATGATATTCAATATTAGATTTTCCATCTCTAGTGTTTCAAAATTAACGGATATGGAAGATAGTCTAAATTTAAGTCTTTACGTCCTTTTTCAATGCAGTTTAGTTTAAGTGCAGTCGTTAAACTTTAAGTGACAGCTTTAATTTTTACCAATAAAATAGTTAATTGTGACTAAATTAAACCGCGTAACAACTAATATTAATTGTCATAATTACAACTGTATTTATAATGGTCCTCCAATGTTCGGTATTTTGCAGTATTCACTTGTAAAAGGACAAAAAAATCCATTGTAATAAGAATTGAGTGGTGGAGTATTCTTGTAACTTGTTATGCTACACTGAATGTAAAGAATAAAACTGTAAGATTTGGGAAGTTGAAAGCTACAGAAAAAAAGATGTCAGTCGAAATGGACATCTTTTACAATACATGATTTCTTATTTGTAGGAACTCAGCGAAAACCAGAACTTGAGCAAAATATGCGAAAAAACTCATCCTAGCATCCGCAAACTTTTAAAATGCAATTGGTTCTTTTTTATTGTAAACTTTAGCTGTGGACAGTTTATGACTAATTTTATTTCATTCTAATTTTATTTCATTTTTGCTTTGTTTCTTTGATGGTATCTGTGTGTTTGTTATTCAATAAACATCGGCACTAAACAAGGATTACGTACTTTTTATGCTTTTTTTTTTGCAAAAATCTTAGTTTCTAATCAACCGCTGATTTAGTTTCAGGCGCTAATGGGTATAACAAAGCAATATCTTCGTTATTCATTGTCTGGTGTGTGTAATATCATAGGATCTAACAATGGAATGTTGGCAGCAGTGAACGGTAATGTATGTGCAGTTTCTGCTTGCGAAAATGTTAATTTCTACAATTTAAGAATATGTGAAAAGGCAAGCTTCTTATTAGTTAATTTGCTCAATATTGCATATTCGTTTTCATAAACTTTTTTTGACTCAGCTCTTTCTTTATTACAAAGTAGTCTTTATCAGTTTGGAGATTCAGTTATGTAGCAACTTTTGACATTTTTTGTTTTTTGATTTAGATTAAAGAACTAAAGAATTCTGAGAAGGCAGTCACAGCCATTAAATTCAGCCATGATAAACGCTATCTCGCTGTTGGATATTCTGACGGTACCTTGAAACTCTTTGACAGATCTAGCGAAGGTAAAGAATTCAGTTAGCTTTTAGTGTGTATTCTGGGCTTTTGATAAAAAAGGAAGTTTTGCATAAATTGTCTCTGGTTTTCACCTTAGATGATGATGCTGTTGACTGACGTATGTTGCGAAAGATTACCTGAGAAGATTATATAAAAAACCATGCATTTTAAAGGTTTTTATTTTTTCCTTTTAGGAATAAGAGCAGTGAACATTATGTCGTTTCTGTGTTTTTTTTGTGCTCTACTTTTAGATATACCTTTTCAGACGATTCTCCATTTGTCACATTTGTCGGCCACAAAACTGGAGTCAACTGTCTAGCATTTAGCCTAGATGGTCTAATGTTGGCATCTGGCGGCAAAGTAATTTTTCAAAATTATTAATTAACGTTTTTTCAAGCCAGTTTCAAGGATTCTGTTTTATACCGTTTATGCCTGATGAATTGTTTCGTGGATATAATGTATATTAGTCCGTAATTATTGTTGTTCCGCATATACTTGTTTAGTTTTACTTGGGACTATAAATTTACGAACAGGATTACACACTTTCCTTCATTTGTCTTAGGACTCAGTAATAATTGTTTGGGATATAGTTAACGAGTGTGGAATGTTTCGATTGAACGGTCATAAAGCTTCTGTTACTCATCTGCAGTTTTCCGCAGACGGCAATTTTCTTATCAGCAGGTAAAAATCTTCTACATATTTTCTTCAGCTTTTCCTTGATATCTTTTTTATGGTAATTTCTGTTTTAGTTCAAAAGATTCCTTTGTCAAGTTCTGGAATCTGTCTTCACAAAGTTGCTTTTATACTTTAACAGAAAGTCGTTCAGAGGTAAGATTTAATTGATAAACGCTCATAAACTTCAAACATTTGTTGATCCAGAACTTGTATACTTTTCTTTTTTGCTTTGCTTTGGAGTTTATATTATACCTTATTTTGGTTGGCAAGCTCATTAATTTTATTTGAAGGCATTTGTATAATTGCTTTAAAATTCTCTTCTTTCAGGTTTATACATTCGCTCTCTTAGACTCTGATAATCTTCTTTTATTGGGAACTGCTTCGCTTGAAATCCTGGTTTTTCAATTGCATTGGTTTGATAGAGAAGAACTAGATGTGGGAGAAGACGAAAGAAGCAACAAATTCTCAAAACTTTCAGAAGGAGATTATGAGGACGAGACTCAGTCAAATGTAAATATTTTTTCAATAGATTTTTGGAACAGATAATATTTAAACTTTCAGTTGTTTTTCTGTGTTCTACCTTTTCTTGGCAAGAACTGGTTTTAGCTCCTTTGTTACGATGTCTAACATAGTAAACCTGAATGATTTTATAGTTTGTTGCAAAATTTCAGAGAATCATGTTGTGTAAGAAGCGTGGTGAACTATTACGGCATTCAAAAGGTCGTGCATTACAGTTTTCAGTCAGTCCAGATAAGAGGATATTAATTTGTGTGGTTGGTTCTTTCTTTCATCTCTTTCTTCGTTTTAATTCACATCGTTTGAAAGAATGAAAAGTTTGGTAGATGTACCAGTTTTTTGTTTTTGAAGACTCAAAACAAGATTTCTTTTGCCGCAGACGTCTTTCAGTACTGAAACAGTGTTGAAAGGCGTCTGGTAAATTGTTTTTTAAATGTGGTTGTCCCGTAATGGTTTTGTTACTGACTGGATTATAGGATCACTAGAACAAAGACTGTCACGGTAAGACTTAAAGAAAAAGTCTAAGCAAATTTTTTCATTGGAGAATTCGATTCTGAATCTTCAAGACAAATAAATAATATAAAGATTTTTCCAAGCTAACAGTGGAAGTTTGAAGTCATTGCTTTTTTGGAAGGGAGATGTCTTTTGCCGATTATCTGTAGTTGTATATTTATAATACTCATTTTACATCGTGGTAGAAAATGTTTGATTTTAACATTCTTTCTACTTAGATTATTGTGGTTTTTTTGGTACAAGTTATCCTCTTTTTGGGGTTTTAGGACTCTAATTCTTGATGATCTTTAGGGGTCTTCTGAAATGGTTGACATTTTTCGTTTGTATAACGCGGAGGAAAGACAGAAGAGGGTTGCAAAGAAGATCAAGAAAGCTGTGAAAAGGAAGGAAGAGAGGTTCTTTTTTAAAATATTTCTTCAATAATTTATTGGTGTATTACAAACCAAAATAGGTAAGAAAGTGTGTACTTTTGTTACTTTGATGACATCAAAGTAATATTTATTTGCTGGCGTTGTAGTACTAGTATAAGCAATAGCTTTCATATAAGTTAAAGTTACTTTATAATTACATACTTTTAAAAACTGAATTTAGTGGCAGCTCTGAAAATGTGTCGCCTACAGAAATCGCGAAGGATGTTACTGTGCTCGTATCTCACATAGGAAAGCATCAGTTTGATAGTAAAGTAAAATGGATTGATTTTTGTCCAAGCGTTCAGAATAGTGGGCATAATTTGTTGACCTATAAGGTATTTTTAAAATATTTATGGCGCTGTAGTTAGAGCTGGAAATTTTAAATCTGTCTTCTCATTTTTACTTCTAATAAAATCGACTGTTGACTAATTTGTGTATTTTATTTTTTAGTTTTTTTCTCTTCTGACGAGTAACACCGTGAATAGTACATCTCTTGAGGTGGATTTGAAATTGAATATCGTGGAGTGCAAAACAGTTGCGTCACTTGACCAGGTACTACTTTACTATTTATTTAGCGTTTAATGCAGGTTACGAGTTTGGAAGTGAATTAGTTTTGTATTGAAACTTAAAGTTGGACTAACTTTTGAGTCATTCAAATCAAGGCAATAGAGGATTTATCTTCAGTTCTGTATACTAATGTATCTTGGCAAAAGAATGGGGTTTCCTTCAGGGTTTTTAATTTTTTGTTGTGCTGTAGTTTCCTGTATTTATTCTGATTCTAAACTTTAATTTCTCAGTTCCCTTTTTTCCCCTAATTTTCTGACTCTGCTAAAAAGAGTTCTCTTGCTCCATGTGGAGAAGCATGAGTTTTGTGGTTTTGCACTTTTGAGACGTTTTGAGATGTGGAGAAGTTCCTAAAATACGAAAATGCATCATCACTAGTGTTCATCTTTAGGATCGCGGAATTTTTGGCTACAAAAATGACTTAGCACTAAACGTTATTGAATGAAACATTTTTCAAAAGAGGTTAACAAATCACGAAATTTGTTTTTGACGTTGTTTTCAAAGACTATCAATGATAAACTTTGCCTTCTAAAATTTTTTTTGATTTTAGCTCGGTCATAGAAGCGACGTTCGTTGTTTAGCGAATGCTGAGAGTGACTTTGGGTTTGCATCAGGAAGTTCCGAATCCGTCCTTGTTTGGAGCAGACACAGCCTCAGTGTACGTCTTATTTGATTGTTCTTTTTTTTACGTATACTTCATTCGGTTGCAGCAAGAAATAGTTCCAGGTCGTCCATGTCTGTGAAACAGAAGAAATGAAGAACGTCACAGCATTGCTGTTTTTACCCGGCGACCGGCATATTCTAGCTGGGACTAAGGTTTTTTACTCTTTTTTTTCCTTTTTTTTTGTGTTTGTGATTTTAATTAGTCCACTTACATCAACATTGAAATTTCAGGACGGTAACATGTTTCTTTTTGAATTAGCAAGTAATGAATTGGTTCAAACTTATAAGAAGGTTCATTCAGCTGCAATTTGGAAACTAATAAACTCTCCTGATAAGGTTTTTCCTTCTGTGATATTTGCTTCTGGTTTGAAGATATAGAGGAAAAGTTTTTACTGAGATAATCTTAAGTTACAGAAGTTTTTCTTTTTTCTTTTTCGGATGGTTTCGGTAATGCATTAGTTGTTTGAATTTTAGAAGGGCTGTATATCTTGCGGTGCCGACAAGCATATTCGTTATTGGGATTACATCCTTGAACCTGAGAAGTACTTGATCACTTTTAATGTATTTTTCTTGCTTCTTCACTCTAATGCATTTTCCGAACTTCATAGTTGGTTTGACCACCTCTGTTCAATCTGGTTTTCCTCAAAAGAGCAGCTTCTTGCGTCTATTGTGACTAAATTTGCGCTTTTTTTTGTATTTGTATGATCTGATGAAGATGAGTGAGAATTTATTGGAGAAATTTTTTTAATTTTTAGGCTTTTTTATGACTTAAAATTTTTTGTTTTTCTATACCAAATAAATCTTAGAAAACATCTGGTAAAGGGGTTCTTAGATTGGTTTTTTTACCAGTTTAAAGCTTTTTAACAGAACATTTTTTGTTTTCCAATTATTTTCACAAGTGTCGGGTAACTGTTTGACACCTTTATTTTTCTTTAGGATGATCTAAACTTGTCAGTTTGCAGAAAACGTGCTGCTATTCGAGAGCGCAGGGAATTAGAGCTTCCAGATGAGGTTCTGTCTATTGCTTCGAGTAGCGACTCTCGTTTTATATCAGCAGCTTTGCTGGATAACACTGCCAGAATTTATTTTGTAGATTCCTTCAAGCTTTCGTTTACATTATATGGTCACTCGCTTCCTGTGACAACCATCGATTTCTCTCCTGTTTGTTTTATGCCGTTTTACCAGAAGAGTTTTTTAATCTAAAGTTCCTGATTCTTGTGGACTCAAAATTTTCATGGTTTTTTTAGTTCAATGTTTTCAAGAAGATTACATGAACAGTGCTTTATTTACCAAAAGATTTTTTGCTTCAGTACGGGTTACCATTTTTAAGCAAAACTTTCTTTTAGGATTCTAAACTTGTAGTAACTGGTTCTGCTGATAAAAGTGTTAGAATATGGGGCGCTGATTATGGAGACTGTCATAAACATATGCATGCTCATGACGACATGTTAGTTCATTTCTCTTATTTAAAAAAACCACCAACAGGTCGTTCAGTACATTCTTGATATAACCATAACCAAAACTGTAGCTGGGCAAGGGGAATGGGGTGCATAGAAGGAAGTCACTTTGACCTCTCAATAATTATTATTTTTCTTAAATACTTTCTGCCAAGTCTTGCTTCAATAGCTATCTCCTCTTTTGTTATGGCAACAATGTGCTCAGCGAACGTAGTCATTTTCTTAGTCATTTTTACAATGTTATCAATTCAGCATTACGATGTTTAGAGTTACTTGTGTCCAATTTGTCCCAAATGAACCGTTGTTCTGGAGTGCAGGAAAGGATGGTCTTTTGAAACAGTGGGACGCTGTGAAGTTTTATCGCATTCAAGTCTTAGAACTTCATTTTGCTGCAATTTGGTCAATTTCACAAACTGCGAGCGGTAACTTCTTGGTAAGTTGGCCAGCTAAATGTGCGCTTAAGTCTTCTAAACCTTTATTTCCTCCCAGTTAATCTTTTTTTTACTTTTTTAACTTTGTTTGTTACCAACCTAACTGTGGAATTCCCGTTTGGTTATCGGGTAAAATGTGGGATGAAAAACATTTTCCTGGGTCTGATTCGCTTAGTGTTTAGATTTACTTTTGAAGGAGGATTTGTTACTCAAGTATAGCGGAAATTTTATGGCATTACATGAAGTTTTAAAATGCCTAGATTTCTTCTTCTCATGATAAATCTATTCGAGTCTGGGAATTGACAGAGGAGATAATAGTTTTACAAGAAGAAGAAGAATTGGAGCGCGAGAAGCAGCGAGAAGAACGTCTAACATCTTTGGAGGACGTTATTCCAGGTGAAGAAGGATCTGAAAATGAAACAGGACTTGCAGCAAAAAAAAGCATGGCTAGCATCAAATCTGTAAGCTATTAACAGAATCTGAATGCTGTTTGATACCGAATTTTTTTAATGTTGTTTAAGGGAAAGGGGTTGTTGTATCACTTTTCGTTGTAGCTTTTTTTTGTAGTTTCACTTTTTAGGCTGAAGATTTAATTGAAGCGGTTGAAATCGCGCGAAAAGAAGTTTTCAAAAGGATTGACGAACCGAAGGTTTTTTATCTTCCTTTTTTCGATATTAACTTTGTTTGGAATGTTATCGTGCCCGAGTTGTCAACAAATTTTAGAGCGCACCACATCCGCTAATCACTTATTTGAAGAGCAGTTCTCTAGAACATTTCATTTTGGATGTAATCGATCGTATACCATCCAGGTATTTTTGCCACCACAGTCTTCCAGCATTAGAAAGTCTTTTTATAATTTAGGGGAGAACGCCGTTCAACCAAGCGGCGGGGAACTTTATTTCCTTAGTGCTTGTTTTGTTTACCAGCAAGTTCTGTTGGTTATCCTCCATTTATTTTTATTTTTAGCCATCTTGAAAACAGTTTACTGATGGTGCCTTTTACATTTGTTCCGGATATCCTTCGCGCAATCAACGTCTGCACTACGAAGCGCTACAAACTGGAACTTGCCTCAAAAGTTGCTCTTTTTCTGATAAAGTAAGTTTCAGTTCAGCTTACTTTTGCTTGCTGTTACAGTTTTTCGCTTTGTTTATTAGGACTGCAGCCAGCTGCTTTTTCTTTTTTTTTTTTAACAGTTTTACTATTTAGCAAAAGTATTAACAAGTAATTCAATTTTTCAAAGCTCTCATTTTAGGATTCATTTTAATTACATAACAAATTCTTTTGACATGGTGCAGATAATAGATGCCTTACGTTCTTCGCTGCGAAATGAAATCAAGGAGTTGCGGGTTTGTGGATTTTAAAATTATTCTTTTTGAGTTAATTGCAACACTTGGACGAAAAAACTCTGTGTCTTTAATTTACTTACGTTTGAATTGTTCGTAGTTTTTTCTATGCCTTACTATCTCATTGCCTTTGCAATTTCACAAATTTTTGTTTTTTAAATTTTATTATGTTTTTTACAGGGTACTGTGGCTTTTAACCTTGCGGGTCTTCGTCTTCTGCAAAAAGAAATAGAAGATTCAACTGAATCAAAAATGTTCACAGATATATCCAAATTTGCAAAGAAGTCGAAGAAAAAACTTCGAAAAGCTGTTATTCGAACTGTGGTCTAATAATCCTTCTATATTAACTTCCTTGATGTTGTTTTTGTTGTTTTAGGTTGAGGAAGGATAGTGAATAAATTCTGTTCTGGAAGGTTCAGGTTGGATAAGTGCTTAACTTTATTTAATATTTTTTAGAGTTGTAGTCTTGTTTATATTCTTGGGTCTTGTAGGGTAGCCTCAAGTTGTTATTTGGTTTGTTTTTGATCTATTTAGGATACGCCTTTTAAAAACTGTTCTCCAGCTTCGACAAGCAATTTTTTCAAAAGCTGAAGTTGTGAAGCTTTTTTGTTAAATTCTTTCTTAAGACTGTTGTTCCTGTTAGAAGTCTGGAATATTCGATGATCTCTCATTGTTGTTAGATTTTTCAGAATTATTCATTAATTGTACCGATTTTGTTGGAAAGATTCTTATTTGTGTCACTAGAAATTGTGCTAAATTAAAGCAGCGTAAAGTTCTAAGGGAAGCGTTGTTCTGACAATGTTTGTTTGGGAAAGGAAGAGAAGGGTAATTTTATTTTATTTAGATTTCACGTTTAGAAGTCGTCGGATGACAGGAAGAAACTAGCGGATGAAAATGGTTTTCTGCTGAAAGATTTTTATGTATCGTTTGTAGTAAATTTCCGAGATAAAAAACTCTATAAGGTTTTGAATAAACATTCAAATTTTCTGTAAGGAGAGCGTCTGTGTTAATCAGGTCTTAATTTGGGCTCAGCGGATTTACTACCGATTTTGCAGTTTGACTGAAGTTCAAGTAGATATTATAACTTTTGTTTTCTTTTAATTCTATTAATGTTAAGTTGATTGAGTTCATATGAGTTCTTCGTTTGTAGAGATTCTGTAATTGACTTATTGTATAAAACTGTTAATTTTTGGATTGAGCTTGCAGAAATGGGGGGCGAGTTCTGCAGCGGAGAAGGAAGTTGATAAGTGCGGTAATGTACATATTTTTGTCTAGATTTGAGTGACAACTTTCATGGATTATCGCTTTGTTTGCTGTATTCTTGAACTGCGCAGAAAATATGATACTCAAACAGAGGTTTTGAGATAATTAATAACTTATACTTGTTGTCTTTAGTTTTATTATGGAGTTTGGTCGGCCAAGAATATCGAGCTTTCCAAGTTTTCAACTTACTTCGCTAGAAACATTTTTAAAGTTTAGCATTTGCTTGAGTGGCGGCTCATCACAAGCCTTGAAGGTCTTCTGCTTGTTCGACTTAAATGTAGCTTACTAAATTTCAAGGTTCACTGTGATGTTAAGTGTGTTCTTTATATGGAGTGCACTGGAATTAGTATTCTTTCAAACTAATTCCTTGTTGTTTATAATGATATATTTATAAACATGACACTGTTGAAACATTTTTCAGGTGGTGTCCTCTGTACTTTCTTTGTTTATTTATGATGGCACTTTAGGAGGGGAGATAAGATTCTTGACAACTGTTTAAAAAAATGTGCTT
>UXUI01008939.1:7128-17987 GCA_900576705.1 Enterobius vermicularis
TTTATCTGCTTGGAATGCATAGGCTTTTTTTTGCAGTATTCACAGCTTTCTATACTGGTTAGGGACAAGTGTAACGAATTTTACTGGACGAAAGATGGTGAGAAACTACCTTGAAAAGGTTGGTATATAAAGATTTCATTGGCTGGTTAACGGTTTTCCTTGGCTGGTTAATGGTTTTCCTGAACCAACTTTATTTTCATCTTTTTATTGATCCTACCTACCCGGATGCTTATTTCAACAATGCACTTTTTCATTATGACTGTACTGATGTTGCAGTTCTTTTCTGACACAAAATATCTTTATATTTTTTTATTTTTTTGAAACAAATTTTTGTTGGTTTAGATTGATCCTGTGATAGCACGTAGTGAACGTCGCAAATCGTTGGTAGATGAATTTATTGCTGAAAATCTTCGACCAGACGGCTTATTCTTGATTCGTCTAATTCAAGCAAATTCCGGTGATCTAGTAACCTATGAACTGGTGCGAACACTTTGGAAGCGGTTCATGAGTACACGAATTGAGCCACCACCATATTCAGAGCCAACTTTATTGTCCAAAAAACCGTTGGCCGAAAGTGGCCTCTAAGATTGAAGAAAGGGAACTGCTGTTTTTTTTCCCACATCTATTATAAAATAGATTAATTATGTGTATCATTCTTTTTTTTTTCATGTGTGAGTGTATGCATGTGTGTAACAGAAGAAGAACAAGAGGAGTGAAAATGACAATAATAATTGTTGAAATTTCTAGTTTGTTAAATTGTTGCAAACACTGTCTACTATAAGGTGCGTAAACGACTGCCTAAACGGTTAAAATAATGCTTTAGTTCAAGACTTAGCGAAATTTAGAGAACAGAACGATGCATTTGTAGACGATTCAACAAATTAAATACTGTCGAAAAATAGACGCTGATTATAGTGCAACAATAAACCTTTTGGATAATTAATTAAATTTGCGTTGCACCGCATTTACTGATTTTACCGGTCCATTAAAACCGAAAATTACTTAAGTCATCTATTTGCCCATTTGCGTTGTGGATATAGTTGCATGAAGTTGCCACTGTTAACGGTCTTCGAAAAATCTGTAGTATATCAGTTGGAAATTATGCCAGTCTTTTGGAGCTGTTACCAAAGTGAACTCACGGGGGAGGACAGATACGAATGAGAAAAAAGTAAAGGCAGTAGAAAATTACGATGGTTGTTTATAGGATAGGTGAAAATGACTAATTTTTTATTCTCAGTATTTTATTTAAAACTATTTTTCAGCCCTTTCACTATTAATTTATTTTCTTTTTGTTCCACTTTAATCTTCGCTTTGTTTTTTTTATTCCCCTTCGCTCTTTCATTTTTTTCCCTCACTATTTTTTTGTCAGCAAAATAAAAGAGCTAAAGAGAGCCTTTTTTTGTTTGAATTAAACTTTGATTACTAATATCACCACATTTTTGAAAAAAGAAAAAAGAGAAAAAGAGGCTACTTTGAAAATTAATCGTATTTTGATATCCAACCATAAAGAACTCAAAAAGTAAAAGCTTTGTCTGACGGATAGACAAGCGATAGAGCGGACGGACAGTTGGACGGATGGATGACGATTGATGTTAATGGGAGTGGGAAAGGGGACAGAAGACGAAAAATGAGAATGAATAAACTATTGTCAAAGGAAAAATTACGCTTGAAAAAAAAAAGGTCCCCTTTTTTTGCACTCAACAGCTTTTGTTCTGCCTAAACGGTCAGCAGCAGAACAGGTTTAAACTTGCACTAGATTTTTTTCGTTTTTTTTTCCTGTTTTTCAGATTGAATTTCACACCAGTTTGTTCCTATGGTGTATCCCATAGATACATATTTTTACCAGTAGTTAAACAACATTGCCGGTGCTCTTGCTGTTAATACTAAATTAAGAGATTTTTTTACATTAAATACAGTGCACTCAAAAAAAGATTAGGTTTACTGTAAAATACAAAAAAAGGCAGTATTGGCACATTAATCAGCATTGTTCCTTTTCTTCCTTTTTTTTTTTTAGAAACCATGTAGCAGATTACTGTTTGAATTGTCAACACTGGAAAGCCAAATTCTATATTGGCATCAGATGACTCCTGAAAAAAATTTCAAAAAGTAAACAAAAAAAGTTACAAATTTTTTTTTTTACTTTTGTTGCAGCTGCAACTTTTTCTTCTGCTCGTTTCAGCCTCAAAACCAATGAATCATTTCTGATGAAGTGACGTGTACATCGGTTTACAGACAGAATAAAAATTTTAATGTTGATACAGTGGACATTCCCCTTACTGAGCTCCAAAAAAAAACGAACATAAACCTTTCCTCTTCATTTAATTGCAGAAAAAAACAGAATGATTGTAAAAGATTCATAGTTGTAACATAAATAAAATGCCGAATTTGTAGTTATATTTTTTCATTTCCACAGCATATTACCTCCGTCTTTGCTCCCTAAATCAAAACTTTCAATTCCTACAAAACTATTTGTTTGAATGTTGTAGCCGTCATCATTGTCACCAAATGACAAAGGAAAAAAGCAACGACAAAATGTATGCTTTTTTTCCTGTACTAAAAAAAATTTTCAAATTATAAAAAGAAAAATACATGTAAAAGCTCATTGGGTTGATGGGAAGTAAAAAAAAGGATCGTCTCTTTTCCCTTTTTCTTTTCTAAACATTATTTAAACCTGTATTTAAGTTGCATAAGAAAAAAGAGCTTATGTGGTTGAAAAGTGGAAACCTGTTGTTTACAGTTAAGCATCAACTTGTAGTGGAACACATTTTGGGTATATATGAAGAAAAAAATATATGTATATATACGTCAATACAAAAGACTTGGAGAATAGGGGTGGAACGGAGGGAACATGGCTAAGGGGACGACGGACAACGTCTATATATGTCTAATATCACAGCAAAAGCGTAGTAGAAGTGCAAAAAAATTGCGTATAAAAACAGCATATACTATAGGTACAACACCAATAAGTGTCTTTTTTTTCTTGTCATCGATATTGATCTATAAGAATATTCTAGTTTAGTTATTAGTATGGTCGGCGGCAGTCTTCTAAGGGAGTTCTGCTGCTACCGGTGCTATACATCAGTGAAAAACTACAACAAAACATTTTTTTACAATCCCATTCTCCCCTCCGTACCCAGCTTCCCATCCCTAATAGGCTTATTCAAATTAAAGATTTGACACATATACAGAGCAAAACCACTTCAAATTATGTTCAACTTTCAAATGCAGCTCTTTTTTTTTTTTGTTTATTTGTTCTTTAAAAAAAATCTATTGTTAGTAATTTCATCAGTAAAACAGCGGCAGGGAAGGGAAGTAATAAAAAAGATGATAAATTAGACGAAAACGAGGGTGTAATATGGTGCACAGGAGGGGGGAGGGGGGAGGGGGGACAAAAAAACAATATTTAGCCGTGTGAAAACACTAAAACGAAACTGTGATATGCAGAACTGAAATTCAACAAAACAAAAATTGCCAAAACTACAACGTGATATTTTAAATAAGATTTCAGATCAGTCAACTGACTTGTTGGCGTACAAAAAAATTAGGGTTTTACGAACTCTACAAAAACCTATAGAGGACAACATTACAGAAAACACTATTTGTGGATTCTTTAAAGCCTTAGGTGGTAAAATTATATCCAACATGTTTCAGGACTGATTCCCACCCAGAAGTCAAAGAGGTTTGCTCAGTGAATCATCATTTAATCTTCAGGAACTAGAATGCAAAACCAAATTTAATAGGTGACTTTCTCAGCAGTCAAAGCGCAATCATATTGTCTATTCACTTGTCTAAGGTGCAAAAGCTCCTGTTACTGTGGTACTTATTGCAGTAAGTGGTGCTAAAAGAACTCTTGAACTTACGCTAAACATAACTGAGATTTTATAGAAGGAGATCAAAATGAGCGTAAAATGAGTTTCTGTAACAAATAGTGTTGCCAACTATACCTTAAAAAGGCATCAAATACGTATATTTGAAAGTTGTTTTTCAAAAATTCCATTATTCCTTCTCAGTTCGTCGAACACTCTTCCGCCTTCTCTCCAAAGTTGCCTTGTCCTCTCTTGCATATCCAGCAACACTTCAGAATATGTGCATATACGTTGATTTTCCTACCATCAACGGCGATGACGACGACGACGACGACGACGACGACGACGACAGCAACAACAACAACGACAACGACACCGGCAACAGTCGAGTCAGAATAGCGTGCTGAAGAGAGCATAAAGACAGAAACAAATTTGAATGTCGTCGTAACTGTGCAGACGAATAGGTGGTTGAAGACTCGTAGAGATTTAGAAAAGATAAAAAGGAAAAAAACTTTATGGTATCAGAGAAGGAAAAAAAAATTGCTGAGAGAGGTTTCATGGGCACTGAGAGAAGAGGTGGGACAGAGGGCTTTTTTTCTTTGGGAGTGACATTGACGACAATCATGCCAATGTACGGTCGCAAAACTTTTTCCACCCAACACTTTTGACAACAAATTTCACTTGTGGAACCCTCCCGTACTTCCTCCTCTTCCTCCTCCTCCTTCTCTCCTCTGCTGTCCTCCCTCACGCCCTTTCCTCTTGCGCTTCATCCCCTATTTCCAGTACGTTCTCTTTTACACTGAAAGACGGGAAAGGACAACGAAATTTCTTTCTAAACTTCAAAAAATAAACTTTTTTTTCTTTTTGAAAATATGGACTGATATTTATCAATTGTTCATTAGTGTCGTCTAATGGGTAGATGTAAAAAAACAATATTGATGATTTTGTACTGTCAATTGGTTCTTCTGGACGATCAACAGTAGAAAACCAGCAGCAACAGTAGCGGTGGCTGCTGTTCCACCTGTCAAATAATATATTCACAACTTTAATTGGTCAACTTTGAGTTTCACCTTTTTCAAACATAAAACTAAAGCTTCATTTTCTTCTTTTATCTGCGTATCAAATGTTACAAATGATGGCTGCTGTATAATGATCACTTTCCAAACAGGTGTTGTTGATTCAAAAAAGAAAAAAAAACAAAAAAAAAGAAACAAAAAACAGATTTTGTTTTTTTTTTTCTTCTCTTCTGTCGTGTTCTTTTTGATTGAACATTAATTATTGGAACGTTATAATTTGGTAACAACCAAAACTTCTCTGTATATTTTCCTTTTTTGTTTGTTTACAGAATTTTTATTGTTTTTATCAGCTGTATTCAGAGAATTTTTCACACCCGTAAAAGTTGCTAACCTATTGTAGTTTCTCCTCAGTCGGCTGGAAAAAATTTTTTTTATAGTTGAAAGACAGTTAAGGAAAGGGAAAAATTTAATTTTTATTGCAATTGTAAATTGTTGTACAGAGAAATTTGTCATTTTTTTCTTTCTTCTTTTATAGCTTCACCAAAGAGGAATCTGGTGGCCGACTGTTTGTTTCTTATCGCTTTTGAATAGACTTTATCAAAGTGCCTCCGATCAGATTTTTTTCTCCTCCAAATATTTAATAATTGTAGTTTATTTGGGAAAAAAATTACATAGATATGTTTAAGTTTTTTGTTGCATCTTTTTAATCAATCAATTGTGAATGTCAAAGGAGAAAAAAAAAGGAAGAAAAATGAATTAAAATTTAGAGAAGTAACGAATAGACGACATAAATTAGAAATCGTTTTTTTTTTCTGTATTTTATTGATAGTATCAAAACGGTATTTGCCTTTTGGAAAATCACACTTGTTTAATGGCAACTGCAGCTGTAAATTTTACGTTTGTCATATTACATTTGCATACAGTTGCTGTAAACCATAGTTATATAATAATCAATGTTTTTCTTTTTGTTCATAAACGTATCAGTGGTCAATGGTTAACGTAATTAGAATAAATGGTAAAAATTAAGAAGCCAAAAAAAAAAAAAACACGTGATTTGAAATGAAAAGTATTTTAAAAAATGACCTCTGTTTACATGTGCAAAATTTTGCAAAGAAAACATTTTTACCCTTCGTTTTTTTCCCCGTTTTTTTTTCCAGGATGAACTTTCAACTATCGCCTTATATATGTAAGCAAAATTAATGATACAGTTTGGCTGCAGTATTTTCTGTACCCAATTATAGTGACTAAACTCTGCAGGGCAACAACTGTTGAAAAAGGATAAAAAATCTTTTGTTGTTGTTTTTTCGTTTTTTTTTTTTTTTGTTTGTTTCTAACTTTTGTTCGATATTATTCTGTTAATAGGTGGAACAGTTTTGAAATTTAGAAATACCTAAGAAGCTAAGCAAACTGCTGTCATGATTGATTCAGCAGGAATCCAATAGAAGGCTTCCAAATGCCAGAAGTGATTGGAAGGGCATTGAATGTTGTGTTGTTGTTATCTTTGTTATCTTTATTGTTAATACTGTTTGTTTGTTGGTTGGGTAAGCAAAACGGAGATGACAGATATTGTGGCAGCTAAAAAATTTTCGATGAAATAATTTGTTAAACTTTTTTTTTTGCAGTATGTTTTTCCTGGATGCATTCCTAAAGGGACTTAAACCCCAGTTCGATGACGATGCCGTTGATAGGCTTAATTACTATTATACGCCTTTACTGCTTGCTATTTTTGCTTTAACACTTAGTGCTAAACAGTAAGTTATTTGGCATTCACGGAAAAAAAGAAGCAATTATCATACTTTTGTTTTTTTATCTAAAAAAATATTTTATATTAGCTTATTCTCAATTAGTAGTAGTTTAATCGTCATTTGTTAAGATATGTTGGACAACCAATACAGTGTTGGGTACCGGCACAGTTTACTGGTTAGTTTTAACTTGTAGCATTTTTCACTTTTATTCTCTACTGCTGGTCTCTTGTTGTTTCGGATGAGCTGTATTTCTTGAATGATAGGTTAAAAAACTGACAGGCCTCTGCGTCCAACAATTACCTTTCGTGCAGTTTTGAAAAAATCTGAAAATAAAATCGCTGTTAAGGTGCTTGGGAACAATATAGTGAAAACTATTGTTTTGTTAAAAATACCTACTTTTTGCCACTGAATCATTATATACCACAAGATATCAAGGAGAGAGAAGACCGCGAAATAGGTTGGTTTATTAGATTTTTGTAACAAATAGGCATTAAAGTGTTATTATTTTCGTCAACAGTTACTCAAATTTTATGACTGTAGTTGTAGCGCAACATAAAGATCTTAGGTTCATGAAATCTCCGTGTTATTAAAGAGCGTTTTTAAAGTGAAGGAGGAACGTTTGTGTTTCAAGTTTTGTTTGAGACTGAAGAATCATTGTTGAATGTTTATTGAAATTTTATGAAGATTGTGATAACTGTCATGAAGTGTTGAAGTTGTTCAGGTTATTACCAGTGGGTACCCTTTATCCTTGGACTCCAAGGAATTTTATTCTATCTTCCGTGCTTACTATGGAGGCTTTTAAACTGGCAGTCGGGTATACCACTCATATTATAAATTCTAGTTTGATAAGTTTGTTCTAAAAGAAAAGTTCATTTTTAACCAGAAAAAAAAATGTTGGAACTACGCTTAAAAATATTCATATTGTAGTTTTAATTTTCTTAATGTCTAAAATTGTTGAGGAAGATTCCTAGCTAAAAACATTAATTTTAGGAATTGCGGTAAAAGGAATAGTGAATATGTCTCAGGATGTTCACAATATGCAAACTGAGAAGAGGAACGAATCCGTTACTGTTGTGGCAACACATCTATACGACTCTCTTAAAACACAAAGGAATTTAGCTCGACGTGGACCTTTAACATTTCTGTTACAGAAGGTTTTTTCTTATATACGGAAAAATTTTAAGCATCAGTAAATGCTGTTTTTGATTCTTGTTAAGCCTTCTCCCAAATTTGTGTTGCTTAGTTGTAGACTTAACTTACAGTTAACTTATTTGTTTGCCTATACTAATATGACAACTATAATTTCAGGGCACTTATTTAACAGTGTTATATCTATTTGTCAAGTTTGTCTACGTTATACAAGCAATTGCACAATTTGCATTACTCAACAATTTCTTGGGAACCAGTTATACATTTTGGGGTTTTGAAATTTTACGCGATTTAATGTCTGGAAGGGAATGGGAAGAATCTGGACATTTTCCTCGGTAAGTAATCAGCAGTTTATCAATGTCAAACAAAAAAATTTGCCGTCCAACAGTTATATTCATTATCAGCCGAACTGCATTAGTATAAAGTTTTATTTAAAGTGTTCGTTGAGAACCTAACATTACCGCCTAATCCTTTTAGAGTAACAATGTGCGACTTTGATGTTCGCGTTTTGGGTAACCGACATAGACACACTGTGCAATGTGTGTTGATGATCAATATGTTTCATGAAAAGGTATGCTCTTTCTACTTTAGTATACGCTTCCGGCTTAATACTCGCCGTTTAGCTAAATGAATTTTTTTTAGGTTTACCTTTTCTTGTGGTGGTGGATTCTTTTGGTTATTATAGTAACAGTAGGATCGTTCCTTTACTGGCTGGAAATGAGTGTACTAAGTTCTCAGCACCGGTCTTTCATATCACAGTATCTACGAGTTTACAACCTTGTTGACTCAGACAGTACGTGTTTCAAGCATATACCAATCACTATGCTAAGGACTGTAACACAAAGTCATCTATATTAAGAGATCTTAATGAATTATTTTTTCACTTACATTTACTGATAACCCACTATAAATGCTTCTAAATTTCTTGAAGCTTCAAGTTTGCTATTTAGGGAACCCTGCTGTGGACAAGTTTCTACACCGAACATTAAGGAATGATGGTGTTTTCTTACTAAGATTGGTATCAGCAAATGCCGGCGACTTAATAACAACTGACATTGTTCTCCGATTGTGGAAAATGTTTCTTGACGAAGAAAAATCTCGAGCAGTTCCTCCGCCATCACTAACTGAACCAGCGGAAAAATTTAATGGTGGCGACCAAGAATTCCAGGAATACCCTTATAACCCAGAAAAGCGTTTACTCTCATAACGGAGCCCTGCTGCTGGTGATTTTTATTTCTGACAGGAAGAAAAATCGTAGTAGAAGTCAATTTTTGAAGAACATTAGACAGGAGTTGTTCAATTTTTTTGCAAAATATTTGCTTAATATGCCAAGCAAGAGATTTTTATATTAAAGAATTCATGACCCCACTATGTACAATGAAAAATTAAATAATGGTGTTTATTTATGTTAAAGCTCAATGTTGAAAATATATTATAACAAGTTACCTTCTACTGTCAACTGTACACAGGACAAAGTTATATTTTTCCAAGATCGCCACTACGACTATCACAGCTAGTTAAGTCAAATTTCTGAAAAAAACCTGTAAAATGCAAATATGCGAGATTAAATTAAATATACAGATTACATGAAATAATGCGTCAGCCATAATGACAAAACTTTAGTAGAAAAATTATCCGCATTTTAGATGCGGGTTAGAAAATTGAAAACAATGCTAAAAGTTTTAGAAAACAATCACATCGATGTAGCACGAACTAAAATATGCTGAAATGGAACGAAAAGCTGCATTTACAAGCATTTTACAGCGCGAAACAACGTTTTTAAAGTTTTTTGACTATTTATTGGACTTCTTGAACCGCAGTCCACGCCATCTCTTTCTCTTTGACGAAGCAGAAACATGCCCACGAACGTAACATCTTTTCTTCATATTCAAACGAACGTAGTTAGCTTTAGGCTTTGTGGGAGCTTTCCTCCTCTTTGGTTTTTTACCGTCTTCATTGCTGTTTCCTTTCCCAAGACCATTAGTTGAGGGCTAAAATTGAAATCTTCAATTGAGAAAAGTCTCCACAATTTTACACAATGGTTAATAAAATTCCAATTGGCTGCAAGTAGCAAGGTACGTCTCAGTTACGAAAGTTTCAGTTTAAAAATAATTCAAATCCAGATGTTACTTTAATGTCGGCTTTTAATAGAAATTAGTAACTCTTCAAAAATTCTACATTGAAACCTAAAAAAATATTCGACCTCAAAGTGTAAAGGAGATGAATTCCAAATATTATATTCAACCTTTTTTATATAATAAAGGTTACCTGCTGCTCTTCTGATACCTGCGTATTTTCAAACGGCTCAGTACGCTCGTCAAGGCACTGGTTCAATAAAGCTGCATCATCAGCATTTAACTCTTCAGGATGCTGAAATACGCAGTCTTGAAAGGAATGCAACTTTAACACTGTAATCGTTTTACTCCATTATAACATAAAAAGTGGGTCCTACATCTTTTATTTTGTGAAAGAAAACATCTATCACAGCGTTTCCCAAAAGCAGAGCCACAAAAGTAGTTAATGGAAACTAACTGGGTCTTCTCTATCAACTTCATTTTCATACACAAGACTTCCTATTCGTTCAAAATCTTCAGATCTCGACCACTGGACAGGCTTCAAGGGAGATCGCTGAGAGGAATCATTTGCTGAAAACTTTGGGCGTTTACAGAGCGACGCGTGAAGTAGGGTTTCAAGTTCGATATCTAAAAGAAATAAACAGTTAGAACAGTAATGATCAATAAAACTTTCGCTAGAAGCAATGAATAGGGAGACGTTACCTGAAAAACAGCTCTTTTTCATAGGACTAATTACAGAAACAGGAACTACTTGTTTCACTTGTTTTACCGGTGAGCGACATGGAGACTTTTTCGCAGCGTCAAACAGTTTTCTTTTCCTTGATTTATTTTGCTGAAAATAAAATTTCTGATGTGAATTAAAGAGAAATGTGAACTTGTTATCCAAAAATTCTAACCAAAAAAGGATCTTCAAAATTCGGGCGCTTGACTTTTACAGGAGTTCTAACGTATTTCTTTCTAGGTGACCTCCTCAAGTTCTCCGGCAATTTTTCTGCAACAAAAAAATAAACCGTAATTTTGCAAGTGAACCTCTTCCTAGACTTCTTTTCCAAGAACCCTTTACAAGCA
>UXUI01008942.1:0-17828 GCA_900576705.1 Enterobius vermicularis
TAGTAGTAGTAGTAGTAGTAGTAGTAGTAGTAGTAGTTATAGTAATTTCAACGAGCGTAAAACTTAGAAAACGAAAAACTTGTAATAGTTCCAAGTAAGTCTAAGAAATATTGATTTTATTACCGAGAACAAGAAGATAAGTTTTGTAGGATGAGAAAACAGCCAATGTGCCGTGTTCTACCTGACAAAAATCGGCAGATTCGTCCCAAGGAACGCTATGCGAAAACTGAAAAGGGTGTTCTAGCGCCGTCGGTAATGTCGAGTTTAAATTTTTTGAAGGGGCATCAACTGATTGCTCTGCGAAAAACTTAAAAACTTCGAATGAATTAGATAATTTTGTTGTCATTGTTTTACATTGTTATAATTTTTATTTTACTAAATAAATGCACGACAGTGTTTTAGAACTTCTGTACGTTTTAAAATTGCTGTAAAAAATTTTAGCATTCTTACATATTTATAGCAGAGATTTCTGATAGTAAACCATCCAAACGGACAAAAATCCTTTTCTGAAATTATTTTTACAATGACGTAATAGCAGTAAGTTTTTAATAAGTCTTCTATAAAGGAAGATGTACATCTTAATATAAAAGCAAGAATTGCCAGTCAAACAAAATTATGTGAAAGTTGATTGACTTACTGTAGTGTAGATTTATTTCTTTGCTTTTATCCTGTAAAAACCGCTCGTGACTAAGTATTTTTAACGGCGCATTGTATGATTTAAATGACAACGTCAATTGTAAACTCTTCTGTTGAAACCTGCATTTTTGAAGCAGTCTAATGATCTAAATAAACGCGCTAACCAAAAGCTCCTTGAACTTTTCAGATGTAATCATTTCGTTTTCAGGAATATAAGGTTGTTTGCAAACAAATCGTTTGAGCCTTTTTCTGGACCACTTAACCATACCTATAACGCGTGGGAAACTGTAATTCCTCTTTGATGATAACAGATGCAACACGTGCATACTTTCAATGCCAATGCACCGGATCAGCTGACCAAAAATAAAACAGAAGTAAATCTTTGAGATGAAACGATATCATTGAGAATAAAAAGTTTACTAGTATATTCGCAAAAAAACTGATGCTCCTCTTCACATTCCACACCTAGAACACTGTTCTGGAGGCGGTTATAGACTGCGCATACAGCTCCTTTCTTGTCAATCGTCCGAACCGTTTGAAAACTTACATTCAGCTCATTCCCAGCGTCCGCGTACCAAGCATCTTCATACTTTTGGAAGCCCATCCAATACCATGTATTTCTCAGTGACTCTAAGTAAAGAAAATGTCGCTCAATTGTAGCTGATATATTCAGTTTTAAAGGTATGTTTATAGCAGTTTTACTACTTATGTGTCATGCTATTGCTTTTTCAACGATTTATTCGGTAGAAAGAGGTAATCAAAAATTTTACTTCCAATTTTTTTATTCTTCATAAAATTCGCTGAATACGCTAAATGAGTATTTGGCATAGATTCACATATTTGTTTTGCCCTTGTGCGATTCATATGGTAAGAATACTGCAAAAGAGACAGGGCTTCCAGAAGAGGTGTTTTACAACATTTCTTTTAATGCAAAATAACCCAATTAAAAAATTTTTGTTTGTTTCTTCTTCATATAACTCTCTGAAAAGTTAGATGTGACTTCGTTAACTAAAATTTCAGAAACATTCTTCTTTAGTTATCATATTAGGTTAAACTATTAAGAAATACTCTTCTTTGTCATGTTTAATTATGTTGATTAATTATCAGAAAGATAATAATACAACTTTGCTTGATCATTACTGCTGCAATTAAGAACTTGATTGTACGATGTTCGTTCTAATGCAGTTTTGAGGTCAAAGATTTTCAATAATTTCTAAAATCAAAGCATCTGCCCTACACCGTACAAACAAAAAATAAATAGATACGACAGCTGTCAAAGTTTAACTAACCAACTTAAAGCAGCTACCACCGACAAAAAACCATGTTTTATGACACAATAAATTTGCTAAAATTGCATTGAGATGTGCTGCTTATTTTTAAAGTGTCAAAACAAAAGACAAGTTTCCAAAGTTAATGAATGCAGTTTTTTGCTAGAAGCCTGAACTGCTTCTTTAAAAACAGACAGATAAAGTTACAATAAATTACAATAAAAACTTTGAAAAGTAGAATTTTGGGGAAATTCATCGAAATGATGCATGACGATATTATATACTCACCGCTAATTTTTAGTTTGATTAAAACTTCAACAGGCATTTCTACTTCTTATCAATTCAGTTCTATACCGAAAGTAAATAGACAAAATATTTTATAATTACGTTCTTCGTTAAAATTAAACTTACTAGGTTTTCGAGAATCAAAAAAAGCCAAAAATTTTCTGTTATTGTTGGTTCTCAGCTCTGTTTCGCCGTAGCGCCACAAATGATCAGTCCTCTGCGAGAGCGCAATTAGTGAAACATTTTTTTCAAAAAGCTCTGTAAAATCACTCACTTAAAAATATTTGACAATAACTTAAAGAATCACTAACACGTAATTTGTCAAAATACCTAAAGCAATCTTTAAGAAAAAACTTAGGTAGACTAGCAAAAATATATTTGCCAAACCTGCACTGTTACGCTCAAGAGTACGCTGTATTTCCCCTTAAGTACTTGCGCAGGAAAGCAGAATCAAAGTATTTTTTGGCTTAAAAACTGCTTCTGCTTTCGGCAACCACAAAATTGTTTTTTGGGAAGTTGTGGAAACCACTTAACTTTTTGATGCTAGATCGTCGAGTTTAATTGTCAAGAGCACTAAAATCTATATTTTTTTGTGTGAAGCCAGTGGCGATGGTCATAACTTCCTTTAATGAGCATTTTCTAAGTTTATTAGTTTAAACATTTGATTTTCTTTCTTCTTTTTATTTTTCGTTCTTCTTGTAAAAAATTTACGTATTTCTTCACTACAACTTTTAAAATTCCGCTACCTCCGTAACCCGCTCGTTTTTACATGAAAGTCAATTTTAGTGCTGGTACGACGTGGCAGAAAATTTCATTTCTATAAATCTAGGTATCTCAATTAAAGATATGTAAATGTTTTTAAAATCTTGAAAAGTGAATACAATGAGTTTAAAATTTGCGCTTATGAAAAAATGGCTGAAGTGTGAGCAAGTGGGTCTCTTTAAGGGCGCGCTATAAAAAACGACGATGCTCACGCGGCACAAATTTTCAATGCTATTCTACAAAAATATTGCGCATATAGATAAATTTACACTTACACATTTATATATCATCAACACGAGCACCAGCAATAAACAGCGGTTGAGAGCGATAAAAACGCATTTTAGATGAGATAAACGGCAAAAGCATTTGTAGTAGCAGAAGTTTATTAAAAGATTTTTTGAAAGATTTTTTGAAAGAAAGAAGAAGAAAAGAAAGATTTTTTTCTTGTAAAGTTTATTACTATTACCAGATATTCCGGAAAACGGCTTGAAAAAAATTTTAAGATACCATGAAAAAATATAAATTCGTCTTCATTTCTTGGCTGAATTTGAGTACCATGAACTTTGTCAAGGCAAAATTTTTCTACAGCTATGAATGACGCTTCACCGTTCCTTACAGGCAGCCCGCTAAAAAGAGTTTTGTGAACCTGAAAAGTGGAGTACTTCAAGTTATCTTAAATTGAAAAATATATTTGTATAAAAAATTGAAACAGTAAACAAGTAAAACTACTCACTTATCTACCTGGAAATCATAAATACAGTAGTAATGTTTTCCTCCATCTACAGAAATGCTCTTGGGTGGCTGCATGTAGTATGGCTCTAAATTTGGATGTTGCGGGCACTTGTTAATGTCAATACCTGAAACGTGTGCAGGCGCTTTGAGAAATGTTCATAGTTGATGTCGGATTTAGAAGAGTACTTCTCTTACCAAAATTACTGTCTTAAGTGTTTTCTAAACAACTCGAAACGAATAAGAAAATTAAAAAGAGCATTGCCAGACTGCTAGATTGCTAAAGATCAATAAGAACTTTACTTATTAAGGCTGCTAGAAAATAAACATCTTCATGGTGTAGGACTACAAAAAGTAATAAGTAAGAATATGTGTACAAAAACCACATTATCTATGCATTTATAGATTTACACAAAGAAAGAACCAGTCCACTTATAAAGAAAATTTTTTTATGGTTTTGGAAACTAAACGCTTTGTTACAGCAGCATTTTTCGCTTTCATAATATTAGAACCTGTATTTGTGAAAAAAAAAGAGGAAAATTAAACTTCTTTATATCCTTTTCTAGCAAAAGTTTGAAGTAAGAAATATACTTATTCATAAACGCTACTTTTAACCACAAAACTTACTGTAGCTGTGTTTATCTTGAAGTCGAGAAATCTGAAAATCCAGTAGCATTCAAATATGACGAAAAATGAACTACATGCTTACAACCAGTTTAAACCACTTAAAAAAGCTGCTAGTGACCAGTGATGTTGTATTTCTAATGTCTCTTAAAAACTCAAAGCTAACCAAATCCTGCTCACTTCTCAAAGGTTTACCTGCTTGTAGCATCCGATCGAATCATCAGTAATCATTAAATTTTTTCTGCATGGTCTTTTGTACCGATAAAAAACTAAAAATAATAATAAATAAGCTGCAAGTTTATTATTTTTATAGCAAATTTTTAATATCAATATTTTTTGCAATATTCTGCTTAGGATTTTCTTGAAAAAAATGTCAACAAAGTTATATAGCTAACATTTTTTAAAAAAGATATAACGAAAGTTACAGTTGCATTTTTTTGGATATCAGTAAACCAGATGCTCCAGTTAAAGACTTTCTGCTAGAATAACCAATAACAGGTGAGCAATCTCAAATTTATTAGACCAGTTGTAAAAGAAAAACGTCTTGAAAGACTCACAAGCAAGAAATTTATTTTTTTAAACACCTCATACATGGCTGCAGCTAGCAAAACTAAGAAACTCCTGAATTCCTAAACAAGCCTACTTTTCCAGCAAAACAACTAACGGTTACAACATATCATCAAAAACCTTCGACTTCAATAATTTTCTAAAACTTGAAAGAAATACACGTTGTTTAAATAAATGGCTCGCTGATTAACGTACTGTCGTACTGGCATATGACCGAAACTTTGTGCGCTGTTCCCTCCACATCTATCCAGTTTTTTTTGTTGCGATCACCGACAATTTTACTGAACTCGGAGCGTACCTGTACTATTTATAAAAAGCAAAAATTTAAAAAATTGTTGAATTTGAAATATATTTAATTTTTCTATAAATTTTTTGACGTGTAACAATAAAGTTTTATAGTCAATAGAAAATCAACATAAAACAGGCTCAAATCTCATTTTGGTAAATATGCAGAATAAAACTCTCCGATTGTTTTAACCAAAATTCTTAGCAAAAAAAGTTTAACTCGGCCTAAATGATTGTAAGGTTCAGGTCTTTGTACTCAATATAAACATAGTAAAATTAGTGAAGCATTCATCTGTGATCGATTCAAGTTAAAAAATAAATCACTTTCGTTTAAAGTACTACACGAGCATATCGCTGCCTTTGTTAAACAATTTACCAATAAAAACAATGATAAGTTTCAAATCTGTTTTTGCGGCTACAGCACTGATCAAATTTAGCGTTTTGCCACGATAATTTCTTTTGCGAAAATTAGACAGTCATCACTTTTCTCCAAAATACCGCAGAAAATCAATTTATTTTATTTCAAAAAAATTACAGTACAGAATTGTTGTCGAAATGTAACTTCTATTATTTTAGAAAGTTAGCGCATTAGTGCACATATTTTATATGAGTGCGCACAGTATTATGTGGCTACCACGATAGATCTACGCAAATTTTGAATACTTTGTCATAGAATGTATTTAACTGAAAGAACTTTAAAAATGATAACGACAATGTAGTGTGCCATGTATTTAACAGAATATACAAAGTTTAATAACGAACTTATTTTTGGTCATAAGGCTATAAAAACAGCTTTGGACAGTGATCATTTAGTAGCAAGTGCAGCATTCGTGAGACAAAAATTGTTTGTATCGTAGTGTAACCTTTACAAAAAAACTGTTTATAACGTTCGCTTCCTACTCAAGTGTCCTATCAAAAATTGAATTAGTATTTGTTTTCTGTTGCCTCTCTCTACTAAAAGCTTTTGTGACATTACTTGTTTCCCACACCACACTTTAAGCAAATCTTACCTTCGATGATCTGCTGCTTTGAAGTTTTGAAAGAGCATAAGATGTGTTAGAGCCATCCATCCACATCATTTGAGCAGCAGTATCAGAGAGAAGTCCCAACCAAAGATATCTGGTCGGGGACATCGCTGAAACATGTTTGGTCCGCTTTTTAAATTAATTATATTTATGTAGCTTTAAAAATTAGAGAAGATCTACTAATCAGACTATAAAAGAAAACCAAAAAGTGCCGTTTTATTAAATTCCCCTCGTTGTTTATTGAGATAGCATCGTTCTGAGTATTCATTACTCTGTTGCAACACCAATTTCAAGTATTTTGCTTCTTTAAAGAAACAAAGGCTTGAAAGTACCAAAAATGACATCTTCCTCATACTTGCCAGGGATCGATGGCAAAAATGCTCCTTCTTCTGCGCAAATCTCCACTGCCTCTTCAAACGTCGCGACGTCTAACATCTGTACACATAGAATCATTGAATAAGTATAGTACAAGTTTTTTTAGCTGTAGTTTTTACTCCTTCTTTTAGTTTAATGGCTTTTCATTTAATCGACAAACGTTTTCATCCTAAATTCTACTCGTCCTTCCAAAGACTTATGACCAAAGACTAACAGTTGTGTAACAGTACTTGCCAACCCGAATCCATGATTTTGTGCATTTGTCCTCGTAAACTGCAAAAACTTTTTTGAACTGAAATTGATATGTTTTAATCTCAAACCACTATTATCTACGTATTAGTAAACAGTAACGCTTCCGAACTGTTAAACTTTTAAGAACGAGATATACGCTTATTGGTGGACAAATAGAAATCGAAAAATTGACCTGGGTATTTGCATAGTACACTGTGTTTGCTGTCGCAGTCTCCTAACCTGAACGTCTCGTTCTGTAAGTTAGTACGCAACAGACATCGGAAACCGCCTTCTGTTGCTATGAGATCCTTTTGCTTTGAAATATATACTACTCTATTTCCGTCCACTGATTCCCAAACGTTATGGGGGATCCAATAAAGCCCAACCCAGAATTTTTTGGATACTGATCTCTCTACACAGTTATTCATTTTATTTACAAAATCAAATGTTGCCGGAACCGGCCGGATCAGGAAAGTAGGAAGAAACATATGTTGCTGATGAACACCACGTATTTGATTTTGGTAATAGTAAATTTACCTAAGAAGAAAGCTCTTTCGTCATCTGAGGTGACGCTTGTCAAAAAAGCAGCATATGTCCCGCAAACGGCGTCCGCTTTACTATTTTCTAGAGGACCTTGATGCTGTAAAACTTTGCTTTTTTAAAAAATAAGTATATCGTGTTTTATCTCGCTGATTTTCTACTGAATCTAAATTCAAGAAAAAATTATGACTATTACTTTAAAGTGAAACTCTCCTAACCCAAACACCTGAGAATAACTCTTTGACCCGCTGCAACTAATTTGGATCAGCTAACGCTTAGATCAAGTTTTTCAAAAGGCTAATGCAAGTTTCAAATAAAAAGTATGTTTTATTTGAGCTCCATATGCGATGCGCCCTCAGTTTTTGAAATGCACCAAATTGGTTTTGCAGCCTTTTTAAGGACTTGAACTGCAGACACACGCTTAACAGATACATTTGTCGCAGAATACAATAACAACTTTTTTGAACTAGAAATCTTTACCAACAAATAGCAATTGCTTTTGAACTCTATCCAGTTCTTACTGCACTTGGATTGTGGAAATCCTGAAAATACTGTTACATCTTGTTTCTTGCACATGCACAAAAGGCAGAATGTGAATTTCGAAGTATTTCCTAATTCAGATTTCCCATATATTTTCCTCTTTTTCCAACCGATTACAATCGTTTTCCAGCCAAGAAATTTTTCTTTTTTAGACAGCATATCTTTGACAACAAATCCCTCGCGAAAAAGATCGAACTCAAGCCAAAATTTAAGCGAACAACATTTTTTAGGCAAAGTTATTAGCTAACTTTTTATTGCTCGAAGTCGAGGTTTTCAGAGGAGCGATCATACCTTCAAAAGTACCAGAAGGTCAAATAAAAAAACTAACTTGCTCGTTTGCAAATAAAGGGAAGTTCTTCTGCACAATTTGCTCTAAACAGACTGAAATGATCAAACTTCGCACACATTCCACTAGAAAAAGCAGCTGCTGGAGCTGGGAAATTTTGAACACTTGTACCATCTTTCCAAAGCCACTGGTAGTTCTTCTTAAAAACGCCAATCCAATGCGAATTTTTGGGTAACTCTAAATTCTTGCTAACATTTTTTCAAATAATGGCTTTCAAACCCTTCCTCGCTCAGAATTCAGTTAAGTTATTTACTGTTAGCTTTCTAAATTAAGACTTTTACAGATGTAAATCTTTTTAAAAACTTTAAACAAACGCAAATAATTTATGAATAGAACAATATTCCGCCACTAAAACCAGTCATTTTTTATTGCACCGACCGAATAAACAGTGAAAGTAATTTCAAAAACGTCACTTTGCTCCATAAAGTTGTACTCTTCGGCTGTATTAGGAACTGCCAAATGACCATTGAGTTTTCGACAAAGATATTCGCCCTTTACGTAAGTTGTATTGTACTGCAGCTAAAAAGCGGAAACAGCAAGTAGCGTAACTTTAAAAAAATTAATAATCAATCGAAAGCCCAGAAACCGTATCTTCTTAAAATACCCATTAACAAGAGCCCTACCAAAGGCCCCGTTGTCCGGCTAAAGAGCACCAATTTATAGTAATTAACAATGTGGTTTGGAAAATTGCTTTTGTGCATCATATTTATTACATTATAGATTTTTGAATGGTCATTACAAGCCGGAAAACCTGTTTCAGTTTTAGTATAAAATGTGAAATCAATGGAATCTGAGATAACGGCGCTAACTCACGAAAATAGTTGAAAGTGATAACAATCCTTATTTCCCTGAATAAGTAACTCTCTGTCGCTCTTAGATTTTAGAAACACTGCACGCATTAAAACTTTTTTTCGTAAAGAGACTTTTATCTAATTTACAGTCGTTCCAGATTTTTCTGCTTCCCTTACTGAATAAAGCAGTGTTGAAAGAGCTCCTATGTTGAAAACTTTTTTTACATACATTTATGCTTTTTCATAATGTTTGGGATAATGGTGAGATCTCTTTGTGCCAGCTTAGTTTCATTGCAACCTTTTTCTACTTTTAAAAATTATAAAAAAAACACTTCCATTCAGAACTATTTACAGAACCGCGTAGAATTTGTGGCAAGAATATGGCCGTGTACAAAGTTGACGGAAAATAGAGCTTACTAATTTATTTTTCTGTCATTACATGCCTCTCATAAAGAACCAACAGTTTGTCCCAGTTTGTCCCTCTCCTTTCTTACCCAAAATCTCCGTCTCTCTCAGACCTCAGAAACGCTGTGCAGGCATTATAACTTTTTTTCTGTAGAGAGACTCCTGACGTTTGTTTCAGATTTTTCCGCTTGCCTTACTAAATAAGGCACTGTTGAAAGAACTCCGGAGTGCATCTTGGAATAAAACGATTTTTACTAATGCACATTATGCGGTATCGCTCTTCAAACAAGTTCCTCTCAATAACGCATTTCATTTCGCTACTGCACCCTTTTCAACTGATGACGTTCCCTAAACAAATAAGTATATAATCAGAAAGAAATCAGTTAAACTGAGATATCTGTCGCCAGTTTTGACCCCACACTGTTTTGATTCTGTGACCTTGAAACAACAATTTCAATTTCTCTTTTTGAATGCATCCTCTCAACATAGTCCTTCCCTTCGCCTATTTTGAAGATCCAGCTTATCTTCAGACGCCTAATCGTCGCATTCTCAGCATTAGACACACAACACACACCATTTTGACGGTTCACTCAAATCTCTCCACCGATTCTTTTTTTAAAGCGGTCAGAAACTCAATCTGGTGATGAGGACTTGCTTAATGATGACCGCTTTGGCATTGACTGTAGTTTTCTGAACCGACGTTCAAACTTCACCTTTGTCCGTCATGAGATTATAATGAGAAAGTACTGATATTTCACTTCTACCCGTTTTTTTACCAAAAAGAAATTTGTCTTTCCTCTCTTTCTGACGTCAGTCTACCGTAGATTTTAGTAACATTTTATCGCTCTATTCCCAAACAAAATAATCCCTATTAGTAGTTCTCAGAGCTGATGACATCGCCTTAATGGGCGCAAAGGAGGGTGTCAGAAGCGCCACAGTAGTTGTGGACGAAAGCCGAGCAGCCTGAGACTTAAGATTGGCTCAGAAAGCTGCAGGAAAGCCTTTTCTTGATAAAATTGAAACGAATGTAAATTGGGCGTAGCAGTTACAGAGCAGAGACGATCTGGTAGAACAGTAACAAAATTTTTTTTAGAGAACGGCAAACTAAAATAGTGCGGAAAACATTTCTCCAAAAATAGGATGAATTTGTTAGGTTTTCGCTGTAAAGCATGTATTAGTTTTGAATGTGCGTAAAATTCAGCTTTTTACAGTCCTCCCTCATCTTACAACTATCACACAAAAATCTATTTCACTTTCAAATACAGTAAGTTTACTTTTACTTTTTGCTCATGTTTGACCGTTTCTTTTAATGCATGTAAAAGGTCCCACTGACCCATCGAAAGGCTTCTATGAAAGCCCAGTAAAAAGATAAAGACGAATTCCTTAAAAAGTTTGGGTTGAAAATGTAAAACCTACATATCCGTAGCAATTCCCTTCAAAAAACTCATAGCCTTTTCGACAAACAGAATCTGCAACGAATTATTTACCGTTGACTTTCGTGTCCTAGCGTTAAATTGCTTACCTTAGTGTGAAAAAAATTGATTTTCAATTGTTACACTTCTGCAACACCGCAGCGCCTTAGTTCACCAAAAGAATTCACCTCCTAAGATGTCCGGAACGAAAAAAACAGCCACAATCAAAGTGCTTCGACAACAGTGCAACCGCATTACTCGGATAGTTATTAAGCAGTGCTAAAGCACCCCGCGTACGTGCAAAGTGCCGCCCTAGACCGATGTCCTCAACACCAACCAATTTGTAAAATAAAACAATAAATTCAAAATCAGGAATTTTTCCAACATTTTCTATTTGACTTGTGATTGGCATCCAAGTTAAGACCAACAATTGCTTCACAATGCATTCTACAACTTTTTGAAAGCTAAGCCCTCAGAAACTTCAAAATGTTCGCACTCAACTAGTGAACTGGAAGTGGATTATGTAATTCACGAACTCCTGAGTATCGTACAAAAAAAATTGAAACCCAGTTTAATTTGCCTATCTTTTTCCACTTTTCATGTGCGGTTTCTAACAGTGCCGTAAAAATAATAAAACAAGGGCTTTTGAACTAGAAAATAACGTCCAGAGCACAGTCATTTAAATGAGTTAACACTTGATAAAAAACTTGTGAACTAATTAAGCACTAAAAAATTTTTCAATAAACCAGATTTCACAAAAAATTAAAGCTAAGGTCATTTTATTTGCAGACCTTAGCAGAAGATGAAACTTCCAGTAAAATGTAGAACCCAGACTAGGTGCGTTTTACTCTTGAGTCCAATACAGTTGTTTATAAGAAGTACCTTAAAAGAAAGCAAGAGTATTGTATAGATTCTAAATGAAGAAAGAATGAATAAAAAGTCAACTACAATGAATTTCTTTTGTTACGCTTACAACGAATAAAAAAAAATAATGAATGGGACAATGCGACGATAAAATATTAAGTAGCGGTAAAGAGAGGCATTAACAGCAATTTTTTACTTACGGTCAATAACACATTTATTCCAAAAGCCTTGTTTCTCATACAGTGTTGCTAAATGACTTTTATTTTAATAAATACTCATAAGTACCCCACCCATCAAAACTCGACTTCTTAATTTGTTCTGAAACGTTTGTGACTATTTTTCTAAGGTCGTTTTGTTTCCCCATACATAAAACAACTTTACTGAATTGAACACATTTTACTTACAACACTTTGTCCTGATCACTCCAAATCATGCGGGAATTTAATAAGAACTTCATGAAACTTTCAGAAGCAATACCCTACCGTCCTTTAAACACTAATGTTTTACCTATTCTATAAAGAATAAAATATGTTCGTGATTTTGTAGCGTAGACGTAACCAAGGCTAGCACAGTAGACAATTTTCTATCTGAGAAACCTCACATGGTATGCAAATGGCGTATTAAATAAATAAAAAAACTTGCTTTAATTTATAAAAAACCGGTAAGCAAACTCAGTTTTGTTGCAAATATTGATTTCAGTGTTTAGCGGACTTACTCAGCAAACTTTAATGCTGAAGAAATCGGTTAAATCTACAACTAAGCTTTCAGCAGTATGCATTGTTAAATTATAATCATTTCCGTAAGTCATCTGAAAAGGATCACCTTTCCAGTCAATGTACTGCCAGCTGTAACACTTCTCTTGAGACTTCAGAAAAAAAGTGGAAGTTATGGAAAAAATCTTTCACCTCACAAAAACTATAGTTTCAGCTGTCTCACTTTAAGAAGCCCACCACTTCGGCTAGTGCGGCAGCAAATCAAAAGAATTTAGATGCAGTTCGGTTGTACCTCGCAGATAAACATCAAACAGTGCGCTATTTTTTCCAACATCTCAATGTAAAAACAAATTAGCCAGCCCTCAGTCATCGGTGAATTGTATTATTGCAGCTACTGGAAGCAGTTAGTACCGTTAAATGTTGGATGCCCAACCTAAGCCTAAATTACTACTGAAACTGGACTACGCCTAAATTCTCCACGTCTTCAATTCTTCTAAAACTGTCGAACAAAATTACGTCCAACCGTAGTTGAACAGCATTTTGAATAAAAATTAAGATTTTGACGATGTCGAAATAACGCAGGTGTGTTTTCGGTCACATATCTTTCTTCTTCTTCAATAGGCATTATATAAATCTCATAAAAAACAAAAAAAGAAATCAATATATCCTAGCACACTCGAGCAACAATAAACTTTGTAACTCAAGATTAGTAAGTTGGTATCAAATAATGAACAAACTGATAGTGTCCTAGTCAAATTCGTTGTGCAGATGAGCACTGTATCCCAGGTAACAATTTAGACCAATATCAAACGGATGCAGTAACAAGTATCTAATAGCTATTATTCCACAAGCTCTACTTTAACCCAGGAATTAATAACAATCAACAAGCTAAGACTCCTTAGAATCACACCCCAATTAATATATAGAAACAAGAGAACTTTAGTGCACTGGAGTGAACGTGCACTGGAGTGACTACAATTCAAGTCAAAGCGGGCATTTTCTCCATACAGAGCCAGCATCAAAGCTTTCCTCGGCAGGCACCGCTTGTTTTATGTAGGCTTCGTGACAGACTTCCTCTGTAGCTACTGGATCAATTGCTGGCAGTTCCTGCACTCCTTGAGATTTGCTTTTTCCTTTTGGCCCTTCGCGTTTCTCTTCTGTCTTTTCCATTGCTTCTTCTTTTCCTCGCGCCTCCTGTTTCCCTTGGAATTGCGCCCCCTGCACTTTCCCAACCCACTCCGTCACTTCCAGATCACTACGCTGTTTCGGTATATTTACTTCTCGTAAATGTCTTGCATAACCTTCACAATAAGTTTGGTCATACAACGCCATATTGTATCTTGCAGCATCACTTTTCGTCACCATGTCGTATAAAGCCAGTATATTAGAGTCCAGTTTTGCCCTTCTTGTGGAGTAGTATAAAATAACGGACCCGACGCTGCATATCACTAATGTTGATGTCAACATTCCCATTATAAATGTCACTGAATAGCAGAAAAACGTTTACATCCTTTTTTTCCCAACTAATGCTTGAAAGGTAAGCAATAAATATGGCTTTCAGGATAAGAGTAAATCGCTGAACTGACTTTTCACTACGTTATCCCGCGAATCCAGACCTCCTAACAGAACCTGAACATAGCTTTACTGTTTTCTTAAAACTATAAAAAATTTAGGTACAGGCCTTCTTCCTTTTAAAAGTTACAACTACGATTTGCAAAAAAAAAAAGAAAAAAAGTACTAAAATCCATCATTTTTATCAAGATTTGAAGTGAAAAGCCAGGATTAGAAATGGGCAAAAAAAGGTTGAAAATTATCAGACAAACGAGTAAAAAAATAATGGTTTTTTAAAAAACTGTAAATTTAAAATTCTTCACAAGTGGATGACTCTGTTATTTCTTTACTCGTCAAAAATAAAATAGCGCTGACGATAAAACTATTTATCAAAAGGCAGTACCCCTGGAGACGAACGTGGTGAAGCTCTTCTCAATTTAATCCGATTGCCCTCGTACTGAAAGCCACCGGGTGATCCTTCAAAAACGGAACTTGGCAAATCTCTAAATCCTTCTGAAACGAAAATACTATAGTTTTTGCTTCAAACAATCTTAAGCAAAGAGTAAAGCTAGAGAAAATTACTTTTGTACTTGCAAATAAAGTTTTCCACTTGTTGTTCATTCCGATCACTCCAACCTTTCCCAGGCTCATGTGCTGCATGAGACATTACTTGAGAGGCGCAGCAACCATCTGGCTCATTCGTAGCCCACTTCAAGAGTTTTGGTTTTTCCTGGTCCGGAAAACTCCATGACCCATGAATGTATCTTAATGCAATCCAAAATGTCCTCTTACTTGATAATCCTGAAACCAGAAAATCTCGTTTTACAAAAGATTTTGATGGATTGAGAAGAAAAAAATGTGTTTTCAAACGGAGTATTAAGAAGGTCAGATAAATCTTCTAAGACTTCAAACCTTCGCAACAAAGAGTTTTATAGAACTTACGAATAGAATGGTGAATAAGCGACGTAGCTGTTAAACCTCATCATGAACAGATCTCTCAACTGTATTTGGTCTTAACATCTCAAACAGCTCCTCAGAGGTACGAATATCTTGTCAGCAGTAATTTTTTACATTTAGTTCTTCACACACGAGAGCTAAAAGGTTGATTTCCACCGCTTAAGTCTTTCGCCACAAAAAAAAAATACAAAAATCAGCATAAATGCATTTATTCACGAATGTAATTAATAACCCCTCACCTCTTCCCTTAATGTTACAACATTTGGCTTAAATTTTCCTAGATCTGGATAGTTATCCAGTTTAAATACTGCCTCACTAATTTGAGGGATCTTATTGATAGCGTTCTCTTCCATAAAAACCCTTTGCAAACGCTCTTTCCGGAATAAAATCGTTTTGTCACCTCCCACTCTCTTCCCTCCCCAATATAAGTCTAATGTCACCTGTTCACCAACATAGATTATATTTCTTCTGCTCTACCTAACAGAAAGAAAATAACTATCAGACGCGACAATATGCCTGGCCCTGAAGAATCAAATAGTCTGCAAGAGCCTTCCGAAATATTCTAAATTGCTAAAGAACAAGTTAATTAAAATGATTTATGTTAACTGTGACAAGCCTTCTCTCAGCAGAAAATATTTTGCCATACCGCTTACTCTCTAGAAACTGAAGTTCTTCTTCTGAATCAATCCAGACTATTCGAGAGCCTCTTGCATCACAGACCTCCTCAGCAATTCTTAACGGCTGTTTCGTTCGCTGCTGAATAAAAAGAAACTCAGTGACTTTTAAGCAGAGACTTGTTATAAGAGCTAAAGTTAATGATAATGATCTCTAGTTGACATTCAGTGGGCCAAAAAATTTTAGATTTTCGAAAATGACTTACAAACATGTAACAGAATCCTTCATACTCTGTGAACCCTGCCCTGCAGTACTTCTTGGCTGTAAAAACTACAAATAAATTACCTGGTATAAGCTTGCTCAACAGTTTGACACTTAAATTAAATCAAGACAATTACAGAAACATTTATTTAGTAGGCACACAAAAGCTCATATATGATAATCAAAAATGTGGAAAACATTGTTTTTAAGTGCTCCACGACTTACGATCAAACTGGCACAGGAATGGAAGTTCATTAAAACATTCAGTGGCGCCAAGACCATCTTCATTTCTAGCATGCGCGCAATCGTCGTTTTCGTCGATTTCTCCCAAAATCTTTATCGGTCCTGCAGGAGCAAAATCATACCACTCCCACTCAAGTTTCCACCGACGTTTTCCGACCCAAAAATAACTCTTCTTAATCTCCTCTGTAAAAAAAACTATCAAAAGTCCAAAACATGTTTTGAAAAAGAAGATTATTTGTAAGACATGATTTTTTCAAATGTATGTACGATACGAGTAAAATTTAAAAGCTCAGTAATTGTAAATAAATAGTGGTGACGGGCGCACATATATAGACACTATACGGTTTAGTACATGAGGACTCCTCAATATTTCAAGGTCTGCGGGGGAAACCCCGTGACTGTAAATTCAGTTCGGGACTGCAAACTTCGAAAAGTACACGGCGTGAGCAACAGCCAGTTTCAACACTTCGTTTTTTTCCAATCATTCAAAATTCCATAGTTTCTTTTTTGATCGTACAGAGTAGAAGCTCAAGAGTTCTGAGCACGCTTTTCCACTTCCTCAGTAAAAGAATGGTTAAAAAGATTGTAGAAAGCAGCAAAGTAAAATTCATGTGCACTTCACAACTATTTCCAAAATAAGGTCTAATTTTTGACATTTAACATTCAATTTCTTCCGGAAAGTATGATATTGTTTGATTGAAAGTGTGAGAGTTTATTTATAGCAGCTTTATAATCAAAATCCACTTCACCTCGTTCTTAACTTTAGAGAAGCTAAAGAAGAAGTAAAAGTTGAAGCACTGCTGAGGAAGTTCATGCATGATCCAAAGTTTGGACTTATAAATGAGCTGCTTAAGCAGCAAGCCAATTAGTAGGTTTGACAATGAAAAAAGTTAGTACGTAGAATATGACGGTAAGTTTCGTAATCACGTAATACAGCTAGTGTGCCATGCTCCATTTGACACTGCTCCGCAGCATCATTCCACGGTTTTGGAATTGAAAACTAAATTAAAAACGTGGAAAAGTAGGTTAAAAATGTTAGCTGCGAAACCTTCGGTAAACGCTAAAAAGATAGGCAGGAAAAATGATTTTGGAAACCAGCAATTTAATAAGAGTAGCTGCTATATTTCTACTTTTCGAATTTTATTTTATGAAGGAATGAACGCTAACATATTTATAACAAAGATCATGTATAGAAATCCATTCATAAGGGCATAGGTATTCTCCTGCAATAAATTTTACACCTATTACTTAAGAAGAACCAATTCAGCTAACCAGTGACGAATTCCTGCTTTAATATACGGCGTTTGGTATCTAAGCATTCAGTAGCTGGTAAATAGAAGTTCTTACCACAGAATCTGTAGACTTACTGTAGTGAAGAATAAGTTTTTCCCTCTCATCCTAAAAAATGTTTTAAAACGATCAATTAAAGCGTTTAACTGCGACTTTACAATTATTTACTGTCCCATGCCACCAATGTATTCTCAAAAAACACCCACGACCTCCCTTTATTCTTCTCCACCCTCCTAAAAAAATTTAAAAAAAAACGACCACTCCAAGAATATTAAGAATCACTAACCAAAAAATCTTCGACATCTTTTGAACTGAGCAAATACTTCTTAGAATCATAATAGTGCTTGCAAAGAACTCTTTTTATTTTGTTATCGCCCCACTGTACCATGCCTACAATTTTCAGATATTAAAATCAGGATTTTTTTTATTATTTCAGTCATACATTAGTAATTTGGGAAGAACTTATCCAGCATGATATAGACAAAGTATATATGCTGAAGAACATTCCTCTTT
>UXUI01008945.1:2502-13223 GCA_900576705.1 Enterobius vermicularis
TGTTTCTCGACAACTTTTTGTTTGTACTTAATCAAATAAGTTTTTTAATTTTTTTTTGAACTGTATGCCTGGCGTTATTTCTGTTAGAATGGGAGTTTTTTTTGAGATATTTATTTGATTTTTTTCAGTCGTCTTTCGTATCAGGTTCAGTTCTTTTTTCAAAACTTTTTACGTTGGTCAAATAGACTTTGAAATTATAAAATTTTTAGATTATGCCGTTGTTTGATGTCTGTTGTATTTTGAGTAAGGACGGCTCAACACCTTATTTACCATGTGAGAACTGCGGTTAGTCTTATATTTTGTATTTTTAATTCATGATACTTTTTATTACAAATCAAGTTTCTTTTTTTTCTTCTATCCTATAATGAAAGACTTTTCCCTTTTTATCAAAGACTTGGTGCAGTAAAAATTTTTGCGTGGGACCTTCAAATAGTTAAGTGTTCCTTTTTTGGAGCACTTTCTTTCATTTTTGTGCTGTTTGGTAATTTTGCTTATTTTTGTTTTACTTGCTAAGTTACTTGTTGAAGTTTCATTTTTACGATGTAACACAGGCAATCTTTATTTGTTTCATTTGCGCTGAAGGAAAGGAGTGGCATTTAAGTTGGAAATTTGATGTAGTCTACAAGCCTGAATTAAAATGCCTGAGACTTTATCTTTCTACAGAAGCTCTCTTCCTCATTGAAAGAGTTTCAGGTCATTTAGCACATTATTCTTGTGGCGCAGGTTTTCAATATTACTATTTTTTGCCTTAATGTAGCTTCTATAAGTTTCTAAGCGATACATCTTGCGTTGTTAAATAACATCCTGGAACTGTAAAGATGACTCTAAAATACTTAAGCTTCGAAGAGGAATAAAAAGAAATAAACATAAAAATTGGTAATCTGAGACGGTCTTTTGAAAAAGCATCATAGGGAAAATTATCTGTACATTAAGTTTTGGATAGTTTTAAGCCGGTCAAAAACATTTTTTAGAGCAGCTTTACCTTAATTGATTGATTTTTTTCAATGGGAGTTCTCTCAGTGTTACTTCTGATCCATACATTGTTTTTTACTTGGACATTAACCAGTAGGGCTTATGGCAAAAGCTGAGTCATAGTGAAGGTAATTTTTTTAAATCTGCTAATTATCCTATAATTTTTTTGCATCTCACATCAGTGAAGGAAATTATTTTTTCAGTGTTGCTTTTTCGTGCGCGAGGTCATCCTATGTCTTTATTGAGGCGTAAAGTTTAAAAGATTCTGAGGTTGATAAAATAGCGTACTACTGTACTAAAAAGGCATTTGTGGGGCTGTCTGAGATGCGAGTCTTTGTAAAATTGTTTTTGTACAGGTTGAGAAATCTTAAGTAAAAGTAAGTATTCTTCGTAGGTGGCGTGGGCATTTTTTTGGCTTTTTAAGAGTGTGGGGTTTAAGTAAACTTAGCGCTACCGAAAGCTCTAAGTTAACTGCGGATATAGGCTTTCTCGAAGGCCTGCAGTGCGGTTTGAGATAAGTCATGTAATTGATCATGGTAACTTTGATGATGAAAATGTTCTGTTTCTTAGCTTAACCTCGCCATCGCTATGTAAATTTGGAGTAGATATTACGACGATTTTGTTTGGGAATATTTTTTGTAAAAATGATAATTTAGGTGAATTTCTTGAATGATAGATTTGCTGCTGAAACTTTCAAAGTGTATTGCTTTAGGATTTGGAAGTTTAGGAATTTAGCGCATACTCTATGAGGCCAAATCTCACACGTTAATAAAGTATTATTAAGGGTGCAGGATAATGTACAAGACAAACATGTATCGAATTCGTTGGTAGACAAAACTATCTTGGATTGGAGGGGGTAGATGGGTTAGAATCTGCGAAAACCGAAATACAAGAAGTGCTGAAAGCAAATGAAGTTAATAGGAGATTGGGGATTTGAATGTTCTAAAAAAACTGTATTTTGCCGTTTAAGGAATTTCTCCAGCTAGGAAATCGTAAATTAATTCAGATGTATCGAGGAAAAAAGTATAGTGTTTTGTTTTTGTAGACGAAAACTTTAAATTGTTTATTTCAAAAATCGTCTTCAGAAATGCTGCTTATTTAAATAAATAAAGTTAGGAAAATTCTGCTTCATATTTGGCTGAACAAATGTCAGCATACTATTTTTTCAGAAAATATTTTAATGCCTGATTAGCTTTTTTCTCTAATTTTTTTGTCTGTTTTTGTTTTAAAATGGCTGATTGTAAGTTTTTTTATTGATTTCTTTTAGTTTTTACAGGACATAGATGCTGTAGTCGTACAGTTTTTCTGAGCGAAGAAATAAAAAAAAATAAATAAATGGATACTGTTACATTTTTTGAAGAATAAACCATTACGATGTTATTAAGTAATTTAGTCTAAATAGGTTCTTTATTTTGAAATAAGTTTTTTGGAAAAAGAATTGTGATCTCCGGTCGGTAGTAATAAACAGCAGTAGCTTAAATTGGCTTAGTTGAAATAAACTAGTGATAATTTTGAGTGTAACCAAATAAGAAAAGAAGCTGAATTACGTATGGGACTGTACTTAAAGGACTGCGAAGATTAACGGATGAATTTGATGAAGTGTTAAGCAACGGAAGAGCCGAAGACGAAAGAGCTGAGAATCTTGAACGTGGCGGAGGGTCATTGAGCATTAAGAAGTGATCTGTTTTTCTTGGAGCATCATTGCTGGTAGCAAAAATGGATCATGTGTTAAAGAGGAATATTATTCAATATGTAACTGAATGCCTGAAGATTATAAGGCGAAGTGAGAAACTGGAGTTTTAGCAATAGAAATGAAAATGATAATGAATGCGCCAACATTATCTGAAAATTATAAGGTGAAGTGAGAAACTGGAGTTTCAGCACCAGAAGCTGAAAATGATAATGAATGCGCCAATATTATTTGTATTTGTTTTGTCATTTTCGGCGTTCATTTACAGCTGATTCGTATTGTTCAGAGGAAAATGAATAAATGGTGGGGCAGAAAAGTGCAACCTAGATTGGTGACTAGGAAATAATTTGTAATACTGGTTGCTAATTTAGAGGCATATTTTTATAGCTTTTTTTTAAGCTAAGGATTTAGCTCATCATACTATTAAGAAGCAGCAAGCTTATCTGTCACGTTCTAAGTCCACTAATTACCACTTCGAAAAGAATTACCAGTGTAAAGTTGTGTTTAAAATTTTAATATTAAATAGTTGGTTTAAAAGTTAGGGACGTTTCTGTAGGACTCATTATTAAAAAGAGTAGATTTTTTTTGCTGCTTGCGGCATCATGAGACATGTGTTTTACTGACTGTATTATGTAAGTTGGAGCAATTTTTAACTTAATTAATTTTGAATTCGTGGGCTGCGGGAATTTTGACTATTAAAATTCACTTTGTAATGGTTTTTCTGCCTTCATCTGGGTTTTGGCTTTGTTATAGTGCCTTGGTGTTGAGTAGTTTCCTCTCAACCTATTGGTGATATAATTACAGGAATCTTGCTCTTGTTTACTTTGTTGAAGGGTTGCAAGCGGTTCAGGGGAATATATAGACTCCAGAGGGCACCACACATTATGGTTTATCAAACGACTTTTTCGCTGAAAAAACACTTCTCAGGGCAGAAGAGGACTTGAAAAACTAAGAATTGATGAAATATTAAAAAAACCTTTCGGTCAGAAGCGGGGAAAAATTAGTCTTTAAAAATGGTTGGAAATTTGTTTCTCAAATGGTAAATGAATTCAAAAAAATAGCAAGTTCATCGTTATAAGAATTTTATTATTAGGAGGAAGTTTAAATGATATTTTGTAAACGAGCTTGCTTCTGTCCTAAAGCTTGACAAGAATGATATTTAAGTCGGTGGTATAAATTGTTAGATTATCTTGAAAACACACAGAAGCTGTTTAGTGGGAAGTTAATACGTTTGGAAACAGATTGCAGTTTAAGATTTTGTGTAAAGGGTTGTAATTTTCAAACACTATTTTTACGTGATGGTTCTTCGTGTTTGTGTGTGCCATATTTTTCACTTTTTCAAAATTTGGTCTGATTGGGTAGGGCGTAATTTTATTTTTCACCAACTGTGTTATAAAAAGCTTTTTACTTACTTTTTAGAGATCTATTTCCTATGACGAAAACAGTACGAATTATGTTCCGAAATCAGTAGACTTGCATATACTTGTCTTTTCAGCTAGTTTGAGATGACGTTGAAAAAACTAGTGTTTACGTTTATGAATAAATTTAAACAGTTGGTCAATCATAATGTGCTTAGCAGTGCAAAGTTCTTGCTTACTGTAGTTGGAAGTTACGCTGCTAGAATATAATCAAAGTATGTACTTAGCTGTTAGGGAATTTTATTATGCAGATTTTGTAACTGGGATTGCAGATAGCTAATTTGTGGTAAAAGGTACTAACTGTTCTATTGAATTTAGAGACTCATGTTGGTAACTATAATGAGATAAAAATTGGTCCCTTCTTTTTGACTTTCGTTTTTTAAGAAACAAGGGTAGGCAAGTGCTGTTCTCTGAATTTTGGTGCTGTTTCATCTTCAAAAAAAAATTTATCAATAGTTGTCAGTAGTTTGATATAAAAAATTCAGAAATTTTTTTTAAAGACGTGTTAAAAGTTATTCTATTGCTTCATGAGGTTTGATAGATTTTCCAGTTGGAAACGTGCGTAAATACGGAAAGCTAGTAATTAATGAAACTGTTCAAATGTTTGTTTTTTGTGAATCCTATGGCTTAGATGAGTGACCAATTTTAGGCAAAAAGCAGCTATAGTATCAATAAAGGAAAGTGATTTTGACCTTTTTATGCATTATTTTATGGACACCGTATTTAGAAATAGTAAAAAAATTGACGGGCAAAGAATTTTGGGACTTCTTTCTTAAGTATGCATTAAAAACGAATGTTTCACTACAGGTGTTTATTTATTAATTTTTCTGCTATTAAATCTTGAATATTTCAGATGATGATAGCATTGACGCTTCTGTTGCTTCTTCTTCACGTAATTTCAAAGTTAGTTTTGAAATTACTGCAGTAAAACAAATTTTTTTAAACTTTTTTGAATCAGCCTTGACTTATTTTCTTTCGTTTAGAACTTATTCACTAATTTGAGTTGTTAAAGAGCTGAATAATTCTTAAGTCAAGGAACTCGCTTTTGACTTTTTTAGTTCAAGGCTAAATTTGATGTCTAATTGACTTGTTTAGTTCATTTATGACGATGGTTTGGCAGAATGTTCGGAACGCCCTGTGTCTAAAAAAATCTTCTTCAGGGCTGGGTGTTCAGGTAACCCCTCAACATTTTTAACACTTCCGTAGATATATTTTTCATTAATAAAATGCTTTATTTTTTATTAATGAAATGATTGGGTATTTTTTTTGCTGCTCTGCTATTTCTTACTTTTGACCTTTAAAAATGGTTGGTATTTCGAGAATTAGCTGTATTGTTACTTTTCTTTTCAGAAACTTATCGTTATTATTTGATTAGGCCAAATCTGTTTGTTCATCTAGCTTTATTTACCGTGATTTTTAATTACTTTTTCAGGTGACTCTTCTGACTTAATAAATTTGGTAAAACTTTATCAAGATTCTGATGATCGCGAAACGTTGAAGCATTGGATGGATATATATGCACAACAGAGGAAAAATGCACAAAAGGGCGACAGTGGTTGTAATGGTATTTATATTTTGAGAACAAATTACTTATTTCATTTTCTTTTAATTAAGATTTTATTTAATGCTTTTTTTTGCTTTTGAGTATGAAGTCAAAATTGGATGTTCTATGTTGTGTTAAATAAATTTTTGCATTCTTTGGTGGAAGAGGAAAACTTTTGACTAAATATTCTTGCTAAATTTGTCTTTTATTTTCATGGTCGCAAGAAATCCTAACTTTTGCAATTTTTCAAAAACCTAATAACTTACAAAGATAGTATAGTGTTATTTGTATTTTGAATATGCATATTTCGCATATCTAAAAGTAGATAGGTCCTTTTGAATATTAATGTAAACGTCAATTTTTTTCGCATATTTTGAAACATTCGATGAGCTGCGTAATTGCAATAATTTATTTTTAGCTTCAGTTAGTGAAAGAAACAGTGACGATTTTTTGGAATCTTCTAACACAGCATCATCTGGATTGAAAGAATTGCAATACAAAACTATCCAATCTCTGGATCGACTTGTGCCAGTGGAGGGTACAGGAGGAGTTGGATTAGGTTTTTTTACGTCTCAGTTGATAATTAATTTAGGCGTCTACTATGTGATAATAGCTTATAAGTAGTATGTTTTTTTTGCAAACTCTGTACGAATAAATTTTAAATCTAGGTCTTAACTGAAGATGCAGTGGATAAGTGGTAATAGCTTATAACTCTTTTTTATCAGCTACTGTTAGAATTGTTAGAATGACCAGTTTATATGTATGCAAAGTTTAATACATTGCAACCCGTTTCAATACTTCCTTCTCCGTTTTTATTCAAGTATTTACTTTGAAAACTGAGGGGACTTTATGATGACTTTTTATAAATTTATGCTTGGTTTCTTTTTTTCAGAAAAGTGTCATTCGTTAGATTACCGAAAAGAAACGGATACTATGGACTCAAAAGGAGGATTGAGACGCTGTCAGGAAATGTCGAATATTTCATTGCTGGATTCATAATTGTACACATTTATATGAACTGTAATTGTGCGGGTCTGTACTTAAGTATTCTCCTCCTTGAAATTTTTGTCCAACTAAACTATTGTGTTTTTTTTTCCTTTTTTTTTTTAATGAGGCTAAAAGTAATGATTTAGCATTAAGTCAGTGTCTCATCCTAGTCGATATTCGTAATCTGTGTTTTGTTATCATAAATCGCTTAACAGGTTTTGCGGTTACAGAAGTTGTTTTCCCTGAAGGCAATTAATTGTTATAAAGCATCTTTTCTTCTGTTTCACCGAGTTTCTGATTTTCTATCGAAGCTACTTTTTAATTGTCATTTGATGTTGTGTTAACATACCATTTTGATTTGATCACTTCTTTAACGTTAATACGAGCTGTGTTGAAAATTTTAAATATCAATAAACAAGTTTTTTCAGCAATTTCAACGTAGACAACTGTGTACAAGTTAGCGGAAGCTATCTCAATAAACATTAAATTAGGGAAACGATCATCTGGAGCAGCCAAAAGTTAGCAGAGAGCGGTAAGAAGGGTACTGCATGGCCGTACACATTAAAATTAGTTTCATTGTTAGCTTGCAAAACGTAGGCAGAATTTTGGTGAAGGACTAGCCATTTTAAGCTAATTTTTTTACTTCCTTCGGGTGCTAAGTCAGTTGCATTCAATGTTTAAAAAGGGTAATGCCACTGCATATTTGGAAATAGAATAAAAGATTTGTGTTTAAAAGAGACCACAAGGAGCGTTGATTACGATCAGTTCTCAGTTAAGTAATGTGTATTCAATATTCAGTGTTATTCATTTGCGGCACAGAAGATCGCCGTTTCTAGAAGCGTTCATTGCTTGCTTGGGAAACCTGAGCAGGTGGAGCTCTCATTTAAGAGTAACGACTAACATGCACAAGGTCACTCGTCCTAAATCTCTAAGAGATGAAAAACCTCCGAGTAATGTTACGATTCAGTGCAACAAGCTAAGAAACAGAACTGGACAAAGAAAGATGAAAATTATGGGAAACCATGGGCAGACAAATCAATAACTCTGATCGTTTGAGGAAGCGTCAAAGAAGTCGGCAGTTACCTGTACCTTGCCCAAAAAATAAGTGTAAATTGTTGAGTCAGAGAGTGAGAGGAAGGTACCATTAGAATGGATGGCCAGTAAATTGATCAGAAATACCCTAGCTGGTTAGTTACTTCCGAAGCTAATGGGAAAGTTTAGCGCTGTGCTTCCGGTAATAGTGTGGTTGTGAAGCCTGATTGATGACTGACAAAGACAACCACTCGTTTCAAGTGACTCTGGGAGAAGTGTAGAGAAATGTTGGGGATTTTTGCATTGTATGTTGAAAGATAAACAAGAAACAAGGAAACTGAGGAACTGGCTTAAATAAAGGACGAGATACAAGTGATAAGTGCTGTGAAATTGAAGAATGTGTGGTACAACGTAAGGATAAAGTGGTTTTGCTGAGCAGTAAGGATTCTCGGCTAGCACGAGAGATGGCATAAGAAGAGCACTAGGCAGATTTTTTCTTTATTATGTGGGAGAAAGTGGTTGGAATTCAAAACGGATTGAGTATCGCCAAAAAAAGAAACTGCTCAAGATAGTTACAATCAAGAGCGCTCTGTGCTGTCTACAATTATTCATAAAGTATACGTCTTCTGATTTCTGATTTTTCCTATCAAAGAGTCTGTAGGACGTGAATTTGCTGATAGAAATTTGAAATATATAATTAGATGATTATAAGGCAGTTGAAACTATTACAGGACCTATTTCATGAATATCTGTTGAAGAATGGCTTGTTACAATCAGTCAGCAGTGTGGAATTACATTTGTTAACGGTTCTTGTAAACGTAACAAAAAAGACTTTTAGGGCGTTCAGAAGTCCTTCGTTTGGGAAGATAATTCGGCAAGATTTGGTGCCCAGTTTGGACAGGAGTCAGTACAGATTTGTAGCCAAAAATATGTAAGTTGGATCACACTTCGCAGACTTGGACATTTACGTAGATATTCAAGGAGATGTCCAACATAAACATCAAACTTAAGGCGAACTGGGTACCGTAGTTCTTTGGGTCTGGACTTATCATCGTCTATTTAAAACTTTTTTACGAAAATCCAAAAATGATTACTAAAGTACTCAGTTTTTCTCATCGACAAGTTTTATAACCATGGATTGCCAAAGTTTCTGAATTCTTTCCAGCAGCAGACTGGAGATATTTTCCTGTATTTCAGCCCGTTTAACAGTGTCAAGTTAGCAGGAAAGGCTTTATTAACGCGAAGATTAGTGGCAGACGAACAACTTTCTTGATTAAAAAGCAGTTTTAAAATAAAATTGCTTTATTAGGAGATTTATTTTTGCGTTGACAAAACTTCAATATTTATCTTAGGATAAGCCTGTTTCATGTTCCCAGGCTTAGGACGTTAGGACGTTTTTTCTACAAGTTGTTTATCTGTATAAAATTTCTCGGTTATTGAGTCTTAAAAATGCGCAAAGAATCAGAGAAAATAACAGTCGCCCAAGTCTTAAGTAATCTCTCTGAATGAATTCCTATACAGTTTTTTGGCTTTATTCCGTAAAACTGAAGTTTCATTTCCTGCATTCTGTGAGTTCCAGCTATTTTTTATAAAGTTTAAGACGAAATTCCAAACAGCTTTTGAATTCCAAAGAGCATCAGGCTGCAGATAAGTCGACAAAGTCAGGAATCACCGTACTATTCGTTACATTGACTGATCTCCTGCTATTTTGAGAATAAGCCTTACAGTAGTCAGTGCGCTGGAGGTCGGTTGAGTAGGTTTGTGAAAATGTTTGCGGTCAGAACTGATCTTTGTCAAAATGTGAAGAAAGCAAGAAGTTAAGCACCGAACAGTTTTTCAAGTCTTGCTGCCAGCTCACGTACTTTTTCGTTGAAAAAGTTCCCGTCAACAGTTTAAAACTAATAAGTTGGGCTAATGCTTAGGGAAATTTTTTTTGGTCGAAAATAACTGAAAACGGTTTGGCAAGATGAAATTCCTTAAATTAACAGAAAACAAAAAACATTTCAGGTCACCCAGAGTCTATTTCATTACAGTAGTCATTTTTCATTCCAACTTTCGTTTTTACAAGTGCAAATTTGGAAGGACCAAAAAAACTAGACAGATGTTCAACTGCTTCACTGGAAGGGCAAAGATTTGGCGGCTAATATGCATTATAAAGCAAAAACAAAAAATTCTGGAAGTTGAGAAGTTGTCAGACGTGATGTAGAATTCCAATGCTGCCATTTAGGAGTTACAGAAATAAAACTTTTGACTTGCGTCGAATTGCAGTGAAATATGTTTTTTTTTAAACAGTGTTCTACTTCAGTGGCTCCTTAATTTCACCCTAACGCTCTAATGAATTTAAAATTAGTAAAAGGAACAGAACTATAGGAAATTTGTGGTCCATTTAAATTTTGCGCTTTTCCGAATGTCCTGAAAGTTGGATAATACTTATTGCAGAATTATCCAGCAATTTATTTTTGGAATATGCATCACATGCATTTCTTAAATCTTTTAATTCAGAAATTAAACCATTTTTTAACAATTTTGCTGAAAAACCAATTTTCTGTATTTAACATGAGCGTACAATTGCTGTAATAATATATGGCTGCAACAAACATTAAAGCGTATAATTTTAGAATTGGTGATGAAATTTTTGCTTGTTGGCGAATCGGGGCCACCGTAAATAAGCACTACTTTAAATTTAGGTTCAACATAGGAGTGGTTTTTCTGAGAAGTTCGACGTATTGCAATACTTTTATTTCAGTTTCCTAACTTTTTTCTTCGAAACGTTCTGCCTCGATTAGCTTTTGGTTGCTAGTTTTCTGATTTGCTGAGTCGACTAATTTTGCGGGAGATTTGTATCGGAGTTTGTTGAGTGCTTTTATCAACGAATTTGAAGCTCCTCAGGCGTTCGTTCTTGCAAACAAAAACTTGCGAACTGTTTAACTGCTGATAAAATTAGTAACTGACAATTTCATTTGCAACACAGGCCTGTGCATTACTGCTGCACATGCTTCGGACAAATTTGACTTTGAAGTTTGGTTTTCCTGAAATTCTTGGAATTTACTGTAATAAACAGCTTTTTTTTTTTTTTTTT
>UXUI01008949.1:0-12397 GCA_900576705.1 Enterobius vermicularis
CAAACTTGAAAACAGTCAAGATGAATGGAAACTGCGAGTAGAGAGGGTGTGTATGGATCAAGTATTAAACTTCTAGGTTTCGAGGGATGCAGCTACAAAACGCAGTTAATATCCATTACACTACACGCCACCAATAAGCGTTTTTTTATAATACGCCAGAAGAATTAAAAAGGAAATACAGCATTAGACCGTCAAAAAACTAGCTAGTCCCTAAACAAGTCTAAAATAAAGGAAGATGAACAAGGGGAGTCGAGAATCGCAAACGCATGCGAGGAAGACAGGTCACCAGTTAAAACAAAAGCATGTTTTGAAGTGAGCATGACTAAATGCAGCAGCACCATGTAAACTGCATCTTATCCGGACCAATAATTTCAGGAAGAGATGACACTAATGCGAAGGTCCGGACTCAAATTTCGTTGTCCGGAATTAATCCGGTAGCCGTAGAAGGAAACCTTTGCAGCGTTGGCTTATCGCCAGCACCAGGATTTTTTTCGCTGCAAAAATCGGGAGAGTGAACAGACAATGATAGCGAGCACAAGCAGAAATTTATTCTTTAGGATTTCGTGATAAATATCATTTCATTTGTAAAATAACTCCTCTTTTGAAGAGGGAGATTTCAAGCGAAATTGTAGCCTTGAGCGAACTTACTTTTAGCCTTGTAGAAGTTTCAGCAGCATCGTCGGAGTGGTCGGAATTTGTTGAAAAATTCTCCAACATTTCAACGGGTTAGAATGAGGTTTCTGTAGCACTGTTTTTCGTTACGGGTAATTATAATAGTATCTTCTTTTTCTGCTTAGTTTTACCCACTAATTAGCTTTACACAGCTTAGCAACAGGTAAGCTACTTTTAGGTTTGTTTTTTTACCCTGTTTAATTATTAGAATGCCACCTGTAAGTCAGAAGAATACTGAGAAAGGGGTCAAAAAATATCTACTTTGAATGGAGGCTGCCTTTGCCGTCACGATTCATTGTCAGCCACTTTGAATCGCCAGTTTCCTGAAGTGAGCAGTATTGGCCCACTGGGCGAGCTGAAAATAAGAAGTGGTGAAAGCTTGAGGTGATGATCCGAAGGCGTAAGGTTTTAGATTGTTTTCTAAAGCATGGTAAACTGTGAGATTATTTTATAGAATCAGCTAAGTCCCCCCCTAATAATAATTTATTCTCCTCGATCAAAGTGTTAGTTCTAGTAAAATGTTGTATGTATGTTTGCAAGTGCAGTTTTAGTTCACTGTGTTGAGAAGATGCGGTCTGGCTCGGTGGTGGTCGCAAAAAATTTTCTTTAGAAGAGGATAATGGGGCCAATAGGATTTGAAAAGGATTGCGCTGAACAGATTTATTTTTCTGGCTCTGCCGGGGTTTCATAGCAAAGCACTTATCGTTTTTTATTTGATTTTAGTAAAATTTTTGACAGGATGAGTCTTCAGTGTTATTGGGACTTGTGGGCCGTATGCTTCACTGACGCTATTATTTTTGGTTTGCTGGTTCTCCCGCTCGGTAGGTTTCGTAGTTATATACTTCTCACGAAGAAAAAAAAATGCGCTTGGTAGGGTTTATCAAGTCTAATCTTTGATATAATTCTTCCATGCTTCGTGAATTTGGTTTTTAACGTGGAACGCAAGTGAACAGTTTGAACAGTTTCTTTATTTTTGAGATAAATAAGGTTTAGAAAGGGCAAAATAAAATTTTTGCTAAGATGGTTTTTATGCAATGAAAGATATCACGTCCGAAAATAGTAGTATACATTGATAAAGATATTATGTCTTTTTGCCGTTTTATTGTTACACATTTTCTGTCTCATAATGGTATAACTTTTTCGTTCACTTGTTTTGGTTTCTATTGCACTTTGCTGTTGGTCATTATGGTTATTTTAGGTAGCTCTAGGAGATGCCGAGGACTTATGATGAGGAGTGCAGCTACATAGAAAGGGTGACAGATGTCCAGTTTCGCATAAAAAAAGGCTTTGTGCCAAATATGAATGCAAGCAACTTTTACTTTCTATTTATTATCGTGACTTTTTATTAGTAGTGGTTCGTCTTATTTTCGGAAACTGATTTTATAACTAGTAGTATGTTTATTTTTTAATTTTCTTCTTTAGCCCTAAAAACTTACGCATACTGTGAAATTCGTTTTCTGTCTTGGTCATTTTTTTTTATTAAATAGTGCTTCTTGTTAATATTACATTAATTTAAGGTCGAAGGTCGTTTTTATGTGAACAAATCTCTGGAGAAGTTAATGTTTGAAGAACTTCGGAACGCTTGTCGCTCTGAAGGAATTGGTGGGTTTTTACCTGCTGTCCGACAAGTTGGGAATGTTGCAGCTCTTCCAGCTATCGTTTCTGTACGTGTTTACTATTTTAAAGTTTTATCAATTGTAGAGGTGTATTGTTTCTTTTTTCTTATAGAACCACAAGACATTTGTTGCAGTTTTGAATTTAATTCGAATTCTATATCGATAAGAAGAATTTTGAAGAAATTTTTTTTACTTCGTTATTTCAGGCATCCATTGGCCTTCCAGACATTCATTCTGGTTACGGCTTCGCTATTGGAAACATTGCTGCATTCGATGTTTCAGATTCTAACGCTGTTGTTTCTCCAGGTCAGTTCGTTTTAAGATTTAACTATTAATCCTTCTAAACTGGACTTCTCTCCAGTTTGCTTAACAGCTCTATATTTAATAAGCGAGCTTTTTTGTTAGCGCGCAAACAAGTTAAAATTATTTTTATTTCAATGATTTGATTGTTTAGGTGGTGTCGGGTTTGATATTAACTGTGGTGTCCGTTTAATTAGAACCAACCTTTCTGAAGGTGATGTACAGCCGGTCAAGGAACAGCTTGCCCAGTCTCTGTTTGACCACATTCCGGTCGGTGTTGGGTCAAAGGGCATTATTCCAATCGGTGCAACTCAGTTTGAAGTATTTCATTTTTTGAAATTTCGTTTGTATCGATTTCAGTGATTAGGCCAATTTCAGTTTTGGCGTAATGGTTTAGTTTCTTTTGTTTATTTGTTAAAATTTAGTGTCTAAAAATGAGTTTAATCTGGGCAAGTGTTAGCCACTTGTCAGTTTTGTGTTTTATCTCTCTCAGTCTTATGCCAAAACTACAATATTTTTTTATCACGGTTTTTCCTTAAAGACCTATTTAAGGAGTGCCTGGAAATGGGGATGGACTGGACTATGAGGGAGGGTTATTCATGGGCTGAGGATAAAGAACACTGTGAGGAGTATGGTAGAATGCTGCAGGCTGACGCCACAAAGGTGTCACCTAGAGCGAAAAAAAGGGGTCTTCCTCAGGTACTAATTCCTAAGGATGAGTATCGCATGATCAAAATTTTTTTCACAGTTATTTTTTGAAAAAACTTGGTCAAGTCGTCCGACATTGCTGTTACTTCATTTATTATTGGTTCCTTTTATCTTTAGCATAAACCTTTTGCCAGTTTGCAGCTTGGTACATTAGGAGCGGGGAATCATTATGGAGAGGTCCAAGTCGTTGATGAAATATTTGACAATTATGCTGCCAGTAAAATGGGAATTGATCACGTAGGTATGGAGTCTTTGTTTAAGTAAACGAAATATCTGCTTCATAGTTCAACAGTTATAAAGTCTAGTGATTTATGTTTCGATTACATTAGGTGTAAAATGGTTTTCTTGCTGTCCTCTTTACGAGCTTTTTTTTAGTGGGATTTGGCACTTCGAAGTACAATGGTTCTAAACTTGCCTGTTTGGTTTTGCAATGATTGAGAATAGCTTTATAAATCAGATTTTATTGCTAAAAAGAACAGTTGGACCTGCTTCACTCCCATTCATTTTGAGTTTCGTGAAAGATTTACACAAGCGTATTTTTGCATACTTTTAGCTTTTATATATATTCATGTAGTAGTGAAACCTTTTTTAACATGAAAATCGACATTTGAAAGAAAGTTGGTTAAGGAAGCGTTTAATTTGGGGAATTTTTTTTTGTTTCTGAGATGGGAACTGTTTATATTCAGTTTTAATCACCTCTTCTAGTTTTAGAGAGTAACCAAGTGCTGAGCGTGTGAAATAATGTTGAGCAAAAGCAAACTGAAGTGTTGGAGACAGTGTACTGCAAAATTTTTTGTTACTGAAGCTTAAGGAAATCCATCTGACCGTTTTTATTCACTTTTTTCTGAGATAATAAGATTGCCACTTTCATCTTCCCTCCTTCTCTAACTAAGATTTGTGCAGGTCAAGTATGTGTTATGATTCACTGTGGAAGTAGAGGGCTGGGTCACCAGGTGGCAACTGACTCGTTGGTTGTTATGGAAAAGGCTATGAAAAGAGATAATATCGTTGTTAATGACAGGCAACTTGCTTGTGCTCGAATCCACTCACAAGAAGGTGGACATTCCGGATACCGCTAGTAGTTGCTAATATCATCTATCACATTGATTTTTTGGATTAAATTTCTGGAAGTATGTGAAATTTGGAAACTTGTTTTAGGACAGGATTATTTGAAAGGTATGGCAGCAGCCGCTAATTTCGCATGGGTGAATCGCTCTTGTATGACATTCTGCGCACGCCAAGTATGATTATTCTAAAAGTTTCGTTCTTTTCTGGCTCAGTTTCTAGTGGAAGGAAGAAACTGTAGAAATCTGTTTTTATTATTATTGTTAATATTATTGATTAACTTTGGTTGAACCAATTATTTGATAAAACTACCAGCTGCTGTATCTATAGGCGTTTGCAAAAGTTTTCAACATGGCCCCTGATGACTTAGACATGCACGTTATTTATGATGTAAGCCACAATATTGCAAAAATGGAAGAACATTTAATAGATGGGCGACCTAAGCAACTCTGCGTTCATCGGAAGGGTTCAACCCGTGCTTTCCCACCACATCATCCTCTTATCCCAGTGGATTATCAGTTAACAGGTTTTTTTAGCGTGTAATTCTATGAGTTCTTTACGAGTCTTGTGGCTGTTTCTACGTCTTTTCAGTTTTATACATAAATTTTCTTCTGCTAGGTTGAGTCAAATATTTTTATTTCTTACACGATTTGCTTAATTTCAGGATCTTTATTTTTATAATAAAAATGAATCTTTAGGTCAACCTGTCTTAATTGGTGGTACAATGGGTACCTGTAGTTATGTTTTAACTGGGACGCAGCAGGGAATGGAAGAAACATTTGCAACAACGTGTCATGGAGCTGTTAGTTGCTTTAGAGCCACAAATAATACTTTTTTACCATATTTATATTTATTTGAGTCGTAATAGGGGCGTGCATTGTCTCGAGCCAAATCTAGACGAAATATTGATTTTCAAGAGGTTCTGGATAGGATGGAGTCACTAGGCATTTCTATTCGCGTCGCATCCCCAAAACTTGTTATGGAGGAAGTTTGAATTTCTGCTTCTTATCTCTTTTCGTTCACCCTCTAGATTGTTTTTAATTTGTCAGATGTTTATTACGGGCGAAGAGAATCTTAAGCATCCTTTTTGCCCTAGTTCTTCTTTTAGCGAAGAACTATTTTGTTTTTATCATCTGTTTCTTAAATATACAAGAAGTGTTCATGAGCATTTCTTATTTGAAATGGATTTCACTCAGAAATCTTTCTTATTTCAGGCACCAGAGTCGTACAAAAACGTCACTGATGTTGTAAATACCTGTCATGATGCCGGAATCAGCAAAAGAGCTGTCCGGTTACGCCCAATAGCTGTCATCAAAGGATAATGTGAACCTAACTAAATGGTTGTCCATATACGGGTTCTTTTGGTATGACTGATATTTATTGTTCCTTGTTTGTTGGCGTAATGCATAATAGTCTTTCTCTGCTAAGGCAAGATTTGTTAAGATACCGTGATCAAAAGGAAGTTAAGCTACATGTGTTGCAAGTCCCGATTAACTAATAAAATTTTCTTTCGTGCTGCTCATTATTTTTACCAGGTGATCGGGACTTGTTGATCAACTTTCATGACTACCATTCCAGCTAGTTTAAAAACCGGATGGTGCCACGAAGACTTATATTTTAGAGTAAAGATGGAAGTTTAGAAACTTGAGATACTTTTCAGGGAATCACATAAAGAAGTGCTATAGGCCGACAATTCTGGCACAGTTCTCAAAAGTAAGTGAAGTTGGATAAAGTACAGGTTAAAAGGGATTTTCGATGGTGCATTGCATCTTCAGAACCGGTTAGCTACAGTAGCCTCAAAGCTTTTTAGTGACAGATTGCTACGCTCCATACCTTTTTGCGTTTTAAGAGGGGGACTAAGTAAAACTAGCGAACAAAAGGCTATTTATTGCTCTCTGAAAAAGTGTGAAAAAATTTTTTGGTTTTTGACTGCACTGCTGAAGGCTAGCAACTCAAGTGGGCCTAAAACGTCCAGTCGTAAACGAAGTATTAAGACGGCTTCGAATTATGAGCCGTCACCTGGGTTTTAAGTCGAAAGAAGTGTCAGACGGATGTTCAAAAAAATTGGTGTGTAGGCTGTTTAAAGGGACGCTGAACTGGAATAAAAATGGTTGATTTCGCATCAGATCGATCAATTCCCGGTTGTTTTAAATTTGCTGCAGTTTTGCTGAATGGCAGTTTTTGTGTTCTAATATGAAATACTCAAGAGATTAATTCACTAGCCTCCTCAAGTAGAGACTGTTACCTAATCAAAGCTTAGGGGAATCAAATTTTCTGACCAAGCATGATTTGCTTAGGTTTTGCTCTGTTCTTCGTGGAATTAGTTAAACTAAAATTCTTCAAGGATATCTTGAATTATTGAGTCTCCAGTTCTTCCTGAAAGACGTGTACGTTCTCTTTTGTGCAATATGCAAAAGATTTTGAGGTAAGGCGAAGATGGATAAGTGCAAAGGTGGAGTTTGTCTGTGAGAACCGCATTGGAATTTTAATTCTACTGCCCGAGTCATCAAGCTTTTTTTTACAGCTGGAGGAGACAGTCTTGAAATTACCCGATGAGTGCATGAACAGCAAAGCAGAGCATGTCAGTGCATTTTAAGCGAGTTCGCCTTAATTCTTCGTGTAGCGCATTTGTCCACTGTTGCTACATTTTGAAGTTTATTAAGTCTTGTGAAAAATAGAGGGCCTTCAAGTTTTTTTATGGATTAGGAATCTCCACTTATTTGTCCAACTTGCAAAAGAAAACTTTGAGAAGCTGCAGAAGGTTGAAAAGGTACATGCCTTCAAACCACTCCAGATGCAAGAACAAATTAGGCTGCAATCTTCGAGAATAAGCCATGCTCAACCTAAGGCGATTTTTAGCAACTTTGGCAGAGCATCATTCTCTATTAACGCTGTCTAGTCTGCAGCGTTGTCACCCTTCCAGGCAGTTTCTGTTTAGGGTCATCAGGCTGGGGAGAGGAGGAAAAAACAAGCGGTGCTTTTCGGCGAAACAAAGTTTTTTGCGCTCTTGTTTTTTCTGTAATTTTATCAAAGGCATAGTAGGAGATTAGGAAACTATCATTTTTCGGGAGTAGGAAGCTTGCTTTTCTCCATTTCTTCTTTCCTATAATTCCTTGTTCTAGATTCTGTCGTTGGTTAATTACAGTACTATTAACCTCACTGGTGCTGTCCATTTTTTAAACCTATTATAATAACCTCCCATTGTAGAAGCTGAAATGCGCAAGGTTCTTGTCATCATCACTGCTACGGCAACATAGATTGGCTGGAAAAACAGTGCAGTATAAAATTAGTATCTATCCCAAAAGCTATTGGAGTTTATAACGTGCGCCTCTTTGTCCATATCAACCAGTCATTTTTTGTGTTTAGCATTTGACTTCACTCTTCTTACTGTTCTAGGTTCTAGAAAAATCTGTTCATTTTTTAACCTTTACTCAAAGGGTCCAAGCAAAGTCCCGCTGCATTAAACCAAAAATAATCCCTCAAGAAACTGAATTTATCGTAATGTTTACATTGACGAAAACCTTAATTTTAAAAAACAGCTTAGAATAACCACATAAAATATAGAATAGAATAAGTTATCTTGAAAGTATAAGTACGGCGAAAACTTTGTGCAGGAATAAAAAAAGGGGAAGAATACAACTCCACTAAACTTACCAAATACTCCGCACGAAGTCACAAAAAACGATTTTCAAACTTCCATCGCTGAACTCAACATCAACTGCTTAACATCTGACTGCTGTTGACAGATGAACCCGGTGAATTCATTTAAAATTAAGCTGCGATAATTCTAGCAGTCTTTCAGGAAAAAGTCATTATTGCAGGAAAAGGAGTGATGCCTAAAGGGGAGGAAAGTATGGGCTACCATTTGAGGGGAAATGAAGGCTCTCTGTCAAAGAGACAGGTGCAACTCTTCTGCTTGTGCATATAAAAATGCATGCTATCACTCAATAATATCGGAAGGAAACCTGCAACATCGGCCCGAAAGGAACAGATTTGCCACGAGACTGCTCAGCTGGCCTTGCGTATGCTCAAAACTTCTAAATCTCTGGTACCTTGTGGTGCTCATGAGTCTTTAAACAGTGACTAGAGGATTTATTAATAAATGTGCATTTAAAAGATTACAACCTTGCCAAAGTGCTTTGAAGTGCTACAAATGGCTATTTCAAGAGAGCAGCGTACTTGTTGTGCATAAAAGGGATTCTGTTTGCTTGACATTTACTGATGCAAGAAGATAGACATGAACTTTGACATGATGAAAGGAAGACGTCTGGTCATCTAATTACTCGTTTCCATTTACCCTAAACGACATCCACGTTAGGAATGTGCGTTTTGCAAGAGATCAAGAGTGATTCTGAATCAACTGCTTACCACTCGCTGCATTCTCCTGCACATCTCACTGTTTGTTGATAACTATTAAATTCTTTCCGCAGATGTACAAGCATATCTTCAAGCCCCATTAACGTTTTAGCTGACGTGAAGAATACTTTATAAGTTGGAAATTGGGATTCCACTTCAGCCTTTGATACCTGTAAATTATGTCGTCAACTATATGTGTTGCCAGTCTAAGTACTTGAATACTCTCACATGACTTTGATGAATTCAAGAATGAAGTATTTTGGGATGATACGAACTTACTCTTTGGAAGCAATCTATATATCATAAAAATTAGTTCATATGAACCATGCATCAGCAGCTCTAAAATTCATTAAACTTGAACAGTACCAGAATCAAAATACGGAACCATGAGCTCTTAACCAAGGCAATTTCACTCCTCTCTATTGACTGCATCTAGGAAGTCTGTTACATATTCAACTCTAGATCTCCTTCCCTTTACTTTCTATAGAAAACAAATTCTTCTGACGGAAAGCAGTCATATACTTTTCAGACATGCCTATTCAAGGGACCATAATCTAACCCAAAAGCTTAACTTCTCAAAACCTGATGCTACGCAACAATAATTTAGGAGCAACGTTTGGTCAGGATCATTACAATTGAGAATATTAATCTGAAAATTTAGTTTTTGATCGCCCTCATTTGAACAAGGCGTCTGGCATTATCTGGGTAGTAAAGGTGTTGAGAAAACAGGTTTTCTTTCAGCTTAAAAAGAATCAAGTATGGAAAGGCTTCGCCAGATATTTTTTGTCACTTTTAAATGATAATGATATCCCACTTCTGGACTGTACCGAAACGTATTGAAAGAAGTGAGTAAAGTACAACAATCAGGGATGCAACTGGAGAGGTTTGAACAGTGAACTGTCACAGGTCTTTAAAATATGCAAGTGCCAATTAATATTTGGTGGATTCTGACTAATGTTACTGACCTATTCTTTCAAATTTCACAAAAAAGTGAAGCGAAACGGTAATTTTTTGGATGGTAAATCTTCAAAGAGCAGTACGTACTTTTTTTAACAAATCCACTTTGTTAACAACAATACATGAGGGCTTTGAAGAGAGTCCTACTTTAAACATTTCCAATTCATATTTGAGAGCTTCAAACTGTTCCTGAAAAAAAAAAAAAAAAAAACATACCGGTCTTTTCAAACTAAGTCTAGTAACACTTTGATGACTGTCAAAAAATTTTAAACTCAGCAACTATGACGCTCAAGAACGCACCTTCAGGTCCGATAATGTGCAGTCAAGAATATAAAAGAGGTAATGACAACGCATTATGTGCCGTAAAAAATCGCATCCAAGACCTTCATTCCTGTGGGAACCTTCGATAATACCAGGGATATCGGCAACTAAAACAAATGAGATCAGAAGAAAGGCGCTATTAAATCAGTATGCAGCTACACCTATAAAACCTGGGATTTGGACGTAATCCTCATATTGAACAACCCCTACGTGCGCGCTTAAAGTGGTGAATGGATAACTGGCAATCTTCGGACTAGCTCGTGATATCGCCCGTAAAATAGACCTAACAATTAATTTCAGTTTTAGCAACAGGTTAATTAATACAAGTGAACAGAAAAACTGCACAAAACACCACTAACGATTTTCCGGCATTTGGAAAGCCAACTAATCCAGCTACAGCCATTACGCTCATCTCGATATCGTAAGATACCTGAAACTTACCATTTAAAAGAGACTTCGACATTACGACGACAGTAAAAATGCTCTAACCTCTTCACCTATACCACCGAATTCGGCTTTAAGAGGCTTCCGAACGGCATTAGTTAAATAAAATTGGTTGCCATGCCCTCCGGCACCTCCACGAGCAGCTAGAAACATCGAACCTGGAGCAACGAGATCAGCAGCAACCTTTATGTGGAAATATAAAATATTACTTTACAATACAGTTGATAAATGAAACAAAAAAGATTAGTACGAGTCCAGCTAAATAAAAATCTCATGCTGCCAAAACCTGAAATTACAAACCTTCCCTGTATCTGCATATCTGAAACACGTTCTAGGCGGTACTTTAATCAGCAAGTGTTCAGCACTTTTGCCTTGCCGACTTTTAGGCATGCCTTGGATACCTTTGTTTGCGCATATAATTCGTGAGATATGTGAGAGATCTTTAGTGTTGACGTCAGCTAAAAGAATGCATTAATAACGCCAAATAAAAGTCCCAAGAAAGGCTAACAAAATGTCCATGCATGAGGAAAGCGCCTAGTACAAAAATTTATTAAAGTGATAAGATTTAATACAGACACTTGCGAAGCATACTCGCAGCAAAATAATTTTCTAAAAAACCTATTTGCCGTAACCATTGATTTTTAAATGTTCAGCATTCGAAAAGAAACCTTCCGTTCTGCAATGAATAAGAGAAAAACTAAATTTACTCGTGAGAGTAACATCTCAGAGTATCTACGCACGAAACTATAAAAGGACTACTGTACTTACTACCTTTTGCTACTTGAGATATATGTTAAAAGCAGAGCAGAAGAATTACATTTTTCAGTTTATTTGGACTTGGCCAAAAGTCTTAGTCTAATTTTCTACCCTCCACAGTTTTTATGACCAAACCTTAATGCGCTGCTCTTAGTCTTTAGCAACCGACAATAATTTACGTGGTTTTTTTTTGTATAATTTTTTTTAGTGCCTCAAGGGAAGTAAAAACTACAGGTGCCAATGTGTATGAAATGAGCAAGACCAGAGAACAGCGTACTCTTTTACAGCTAGAATCTTCACCAGCTTTTCAAATGAATTGATAAGAAAATTGATAAAACACCTCCAATTTACCGCCATGAACTCCATGGCAAGCATCAAATAGAAAGTAACAAAAAAAAGTAGCTCCCCTAGGAATAAAGATCTTCTGAGCAAAAAAATGTCTTCATAATAACTTTCTTAAAAATAGGACTAAGTTTATCGAAGAAAACATCTCAGCAGGTTCAAGGCAATGACTAGACTTATCGCTAGAAACAATGCAAAGCCATCAAAATTGGTACATATAATTAAAAACAGTTCATTAATTTTTGAACTGTTATTAATATGAAAAGCTGAATTTCTAAAAATATAAGTGAAACGAAAAGGTGATGAGACAGAAATGAGCGACTAAAATTTTATCTAAGCTTGAGAACAAACATTTTCATGATTATAATGAAGTAACAGACACATTTTATGAAGAATTCATTGAGATGTCAAATGTTTAAAAAAATTTTATTCTCAAGTACCAAAACCCAAAAATTGGGTTTCTAAAAGCGAGCGCAAAATGGGAAGTCCTGAGGAAGCCAATATCTTCACAGCAAACAAAACAAGCAATTTCAGTGAAATATTTGAGAAATTCTCGACTGACTTTCTGAACAGACTCCTTCAAAATAGCTTCCCCCGCCTGTTTCTAAGGAACTGTTCATTTAGCAGAAAAAAAAAAAAAAGATTTTTAGCACCAAGTGACAAATGAAATAGGACCTGTCAGTTCCTTCAAACCTGGAGTTACCAATTTTTACCTTAATTAGAGGTACACTAACTTAAAAAAGCAGCAATATCCTTTATATACGAGACGTCATGTGGGCGTCCAGCTACGCTTTCATGAAGTAATTTCTATCTTACACAGTTGGTGCACAACCCCCCCCCCCTCCCCAGAGTCCAGAAGA
>UXUI01008949.1:12462-22657 GCA_900576705.1 Enterobius vermicularis
TTCGTTATATCTGAGGTAAACGGAGAAAAGACCTTGAAAAATGACGTGACCACCATTTCCTCCATCCCCTCCATCTGGACCACCAAAAGGCATATTACAAAAACGGGCGAAGGATACCATTCCGTTCCCACCATCACCAGCTTTGCATTTCACTCTGACGTAGTCCACAAATGACCTCGCCTTAATAAAAAAAGAAAGTACTACACCTCATAAAACTTCCCAAAATGTCAATTAAAGAGATAAAATATAGATGGCTTCTTTACAGAGCACAGAAATCCGTCACCAATAAGAGGTTTTGAAATTCTAAAAGTTACAGCGCTTCAGTCAAACGAAAAACAAACTTCGCCTCCTCGTTTAGCATTTATGTCTGATGGCAAAACTGGTTTTTCGCTAAGAACGCGATTCAATGAAGTGACCAACCGTTTTGTAGTCAGTAGAAAGAAGTGATATTGTTTGACCATATGAAAATTTACCAGTAAGTTAGGCCTCACCTTTGGTCGCAAAGTTGTGACCAAAACAACGACCTCCCCGCAACTGCTGAAATTGAAAATATTCAATCTGGATAAAAAATTCCCAGAACAGTTGCTAAACTAATGGATCAAAAAAAAAAAAACAAAAATTTTCAATTTATTTTTCAGTGAATAATGTAGAGATTGAAAAAGCAACAGTAGCACTTGTGTTCCGTAAACACCAAATCTGCACATGATAAAATTATTTATTCAAAAGGCTTCTAAAAAACCTCTATCACAGCAATAAACTTGTGACAAGCTAACGACCTCCAGAAATTATTAATAAACAGGACGTAGAAGAAAGCCAAGTTCTGAAAGGTTCTTCGACCCTTCAATCCTGCGAACTTCATCGACTTTTTTCTTTAGTTCCTCACGGGTAAAATTAACAGTTTCTTCGATTGTTTTTACATCTTCTTTCAAAAAAGACAGAGCTTTCTCAGTCGGCACCTTGATAAAAGAAGATTCACCTAAGCACAACCAACAGCTATCCCCCTGAAACCAACTAAATAACTTTATTTTGCTGCCTGAAAGGTCTACGTAATCAAAGAAAACAATATTCGTTGAAGCATTTATCCTTAGCACAGAAATGTAACAATCAACTTCAACTACGGACTTCTAACTCTCACATTTCTGGCCTTATCATTTTTACCCATCAACACTTCAATTTGAAAGATTTTAATCCTTTAAACCCTCCACTAAGACAGCTTTTACCCTCCTGCAACACAGCGGACAAAGAATAACTATTAGAAAAATTAAGCAGTAATTTAACCTCTTCAGAATATTGCGGACATAAAATGTCTGAGAAAATAAAACTTTGCACTCAAAATATCTACTTAGCTATAAATTTTAGCAGGAGAAGTGACTATAAGCGTTGAAAAAAAGGAAGCAACAAATGAAAAGCACCAGATCTCTTTGTTTCTGGATCTGTCTTGTAGCTTCTCGGCATTTCTGCCTGCGTTCGTCCAACTCCACCAACGCTCTCTTCCCGACGATCACTTCTTGGCCTAACTGTTCGTATCGACTTAATTTTTCCACCAAATTTGCAGTATCCGCAGCAGCCGAAGTCGGTTCGCTAGTACTTGGAAGCATTTATCCTGGATGCCAGTACCGGTGGTAAATCTGTCGTTATGCAGTATAAGTACACCTACTAAGATGATGTAGAAAAGAAGCAACTTCCAGTCGTTAATGCTCTTCTTGAAACAATGCCAGTGGCGCCAATTCAAAAAAGTGATAGGATTTATGCGACGAAGGGTGCCACGACTGTTATCGCATGCAGGAGATTCTTGAACTGAAAGCATTCGGGTAAATCTAACCACGATTAGCAACCTCATTTGGTCTCTCTTCTTTAACATTCACATTCAAGTGGCACTCCTACTCTTTACAGTCGTGAGCGTGCTCTCAGGATTGGACATCGTGAGGAAGGTGCGGCAACAAACTTTCCATTTAAAATAAGTTGTTATCACACCGCATCGTGAACCCACTACATCCAAGTAACTTTGCATTCAAGCGCAGCAGATGCTAGAGCTTCCCCAAAACAGACTTACATTTGTTTGCTTAGTTTCTTTGGACATAGTAGTTTCTTCCGCAATTGGCAAGAGGTGTTGTCACTTTGGATGGAAAATGCGATAATTTTGACTACATGACTTTCAACCGATTTGACAGTTCAATTATAATGAATCATAAATTAGCGCATCTGCTGGAAAAGCACTGCCACATTAAAGTACTTATTTCAACCATTGCAGGGAAGCACTGATAATTATCTGTCAGCCCTTCTCAACAGTTTTCAGCAGGAAAGACCATACTTTTTTCTATGGCTTTTGTTGTATTACAAATGATTGCCAATTGATCCGCAATACTCTAAAATTGCCCGCCCAAATGCATCTGATCCAAGCGTAAATCCATTAATATTCACTATCCTTTTACATTACGGTTCAATAAATTTGTTAGGAGTTGTGATTCACCTCTTCTTCAGAACGGTTATAAGTAAGCTCATTAAGCACCTTAGTGCTCGAAATAGAAAAAGTGACTAGAGCACTATTGCCAGTTCAAAAAAAGCGGTACTGACCCAAAAAGATCCGATCTTTTAGTACCTTCATAGCAGTCACGGCCCTTCAAGATCTAGCCATATCAACAGCGGCATATTGAGCAAATTGTACCTTTCAAATTATTTTAAAAATAGTTAATTGACCACAAACAAAAATATTTGAAAAATTATCCAAGAAAAGGACTGAAATATAAAAAGAAAAACTTCTGAGGATTGCTGTTAAAGAACAGAAGTCCCGCTTAACAACTAACCCAAATCTTTCTCCAACATGGTGCTAATTTATCAACATCATCCATCCTATCTGCAGATCTCAAAATAACCTTGAGCAGCGAAGGAGGATGTATCAAATCACAAATTCAAAAACAAGTGAATTGTTGTAAAAGGGAAAGAAAAAATTGTTGAGTTTCAGATTTCCTGGTGTGTGTCACCAATAAGAAAGCTTCCGCCGCCGCCGAGCCGCCTCACAGTCTATTAAGCAATAACTGACTTTTAACCAAATTTTAAGGAAAGGAAAGTTCGTTTGGTACCGAAAACCCTTGGTAGATCACTTTTGCAAGACAACATTAGGTGGAGGTTTTATAAAACAAACCTTTTTCAGGGTTAGACGCATACACTAGTGAGAAACATAGAAAAAAGCAGCTTATGGCTAAAACTGAAAAACTGCTTTAAAATATTGGAAACGTGCGCTCATGTTTCGCGAATTTGACAAATGTTTTCAAATATCAGCTTTTAATTCCAACCGAAATATGACTGTTAGACTGAAAAAAGTGGACCAAAGTACTGTTAATCTGTTTTTTTTTTCCGACCTCAATAGTGAAAACGTTTATATCTAGAAAAAAAAACTGTGCCTGTTTGCTGTGAAGCAAGTATATGTACAATGAGACCTCTCAACAAGTAAAGGCTAAAGCTTAAAAATTAAAAGTTTAAAAGGTATAATAGAAAAACGCAGATTTTACTGCAGGTTTTACAAGTGAGTAAACTATGCTGAGGATTCTGTAGACAAATGAAAAATAAATATAAACGGCAAAGACTTTTTTTGGTTCAGGTGCGCTATTCAGGTACAACAACAGAGCAGTCGATTTTGATATTTTCATCATGTTGGAATTTTTAGTCTGGAATCAATTCCGTAATTTTTACATATGTTACGTTAAAGTCTCTAGTTCGCAGCAATTTCTGGTCACTGCTGCCTAACTGATACAACGAATAGCGAGGCTCCGGGCTAATAGAAAGCGCTTTACTTGCTTAAAAATAAAAGGATCACCGAAGATAAATAACAATCAAGATGCATTTAGGTGGCAACGCTGTGAAGCTGTCGGGTGTTTCCAAAAAACGGCTTTTTGATCCAACTGATTGCAGCACTTCCTTAGGAAGCATAATTTATCGCTACATCAACGGCCACTAAAACGGATTTCTGTGTATTTGCATTACAACTTTGCTTGGAGCTGGTCGGTCGTATAAAGAGGATGATGGGATATGTTGTTTAGCCGGCGGTACTTTAGTTACTGGTTTTAGAACTTGACAATATAGCCACTGCAGAATATTAAAATAGTTATTTTGAGATCGTTATATAGATGGAGTGCTTTTTAATAAATTATGATAAACTTCTTAAAAGTTCTATGCAGATTTATTATTTTTCTTTTTATTTTAAGACTGGAACCTTGAATATGGCTTAATTAAATTTTTTTCTTCAATTTCTTTTTGTTTTATGACTTTTACGTCATATGAAGAGAATTATGTTTGATACGCAGTTGTCGGGTGTCACAGAAACTACATGGACACTGATGAAATATACAAACTTGAATGGTCGTCGCCAAGTACTAGTTTTTCACTTTTCCTTGATTTTTGTCCCTGATTATATATTTCTCGACTATTTATAAATAGTGAACATGTTTAAACACGTTCCGCTATATTTAAACATGTTCTGCTTTTTCTTCTAGTGTAACCTGGTTTTTCAACATAAAAAAAAATTTTAATTTCGAAATAAACATTTATTGAGAGCATTTTCTGATAATCTTTAAAATTATCTTTCATTTGAGGTTGCTAAAACTTTTATTTCATTAATAAGTCGTGAGCGATGTTTAGGAAATTTTGCCTTCGCTTGGTAATTTGTATGTCACTGTCAACATCTCCAGAAGATATATCAGTGTTGTAAATGGCGTTACGGTTTTGGAAGAATTAGCTCTTATTGGAAATCCGCCTCCAGTGTTTAAAATTCGAGATCGAGATGTTTTTGTTAGAACAGTTTCCAAAGTTGGCTTTTCATCGTGCTGCTATTTAACAACTTTTCACCAACCACTTACTTTTGTGATTGTGATAGTTGAGAAGTTTATTAAACAATGTTTTTACTAAAAAGACATAATACTTTGCGGAAAAAGTTACAGTTACCACTCAAAAACGTTTCAAATAAGTAATTTCTCGCTCATTTTAGGCTGGCATTGTTACTTCCAAGTTCAGAATAAAGTTTATTTTGGCAAGTGATCATGGTGCATTTGTTAATGTAATTTCACAGTACATTACGATCACCAGATGCGAGAACGAATCTACCGCACTGCCAGCATCTCAAGATGTTTTCTATCTTTCGGTATTACTTTTTCTTTCTTATACAACTGTAATAAAAACTATGACCTTTTCACAATTCCTTTAAAAAGACGTGGTACTTTTTTGGCTTTATAGTTTAACAGCAGAATTACAGCCTCTCCACTTTTAAGCTAATAATGTGGTACTGTTTAAAAGTTTTATTTCTTATTACGTTAACTTAAGCAGGTATAATTGAGATTTTTAAAGCACTCACAAGGATTTGAACATTATGGTACTTCAAACAGTCCTCAAAAAAGAACGTTTTCTGAACTTTCTAATTCGATTCCAAATAAGAAAATTCGGAAAGATGTGAGTTCGGAAGGTTTCTTTGTTTAATATGCTCAAAAATGAAATATTACAGTGTTTTTTTTGTATGTTATTATTGAAACGCTTTTGCATTTTACATATTACCTGTTAAATACCTGTAAAGATTAGTTGAACGAACAGTTTTTTACAATTTGATTTTGTTAAAAATTAAGGCATTAATGTGTTGTAGTACTTTCTGTGCAGTCTTCCGACAAACCTCCCCTCGTCTTGTGACCAGATCGTACCAACGCTTAATGATACCGTTAGTAATTTCGCCATTAACAGCACCTTATACAAAATGCTAGTTTATTGTTTGTCAATAGACTAATTTTTAACGTGTAATTTTAGTTTTCTTCTCGAACAACTGTGGATGAAACGACTTTAATCTCTACTCAGACTTCTTCAAAATTTAGCCAGCCGTTTCAGGAATGTTCTTCATCGGTGTCTGATGTGGTTGGTGCTTCTAGTTTATCGCTCAAACTGTTCTTGGTTTTTGTAATTTTGGTTAACTGCACATCGCAGGATGTCGTTTGAGAGCTGGCTAGAAATTGTTTACTTTCTGTGACTTAACTCTCAAAAGCTTAGAAAAACTACATTCAGGGCGTACAAACAGAGCCGCTTTTATCTCTGAATGACATCTCAAACAACGAGACGCTGCTTAAAAGCTTAGTAGCTTCAAGATTACGAGATCCTGCATTCAGGATTCTTTTAATTAAGACCAGGAATTTTGTGGAAGATCTTGCGATGGAACTGGGCGGTTCAATTACAGAATGGTCTAAATACGACACCTGTGGTTAGAAATTGAAATATGCATTGAATAAAAATGTAAATAAATGTAGTTTCTTGGCAAATAAATTTAATTTTTCAGGTGAAAAAGATCAAAAAATAGGTGTAAATGTTCAGGAGTCTCAAAACACTTCCTTCGAAGAAGATCTTTTTATATCTTCTATTGAAACCGACAAAAATGATTTTTTGAAGATAATTGAAAAACAGAAAGTTGAAAAGTAATAACATGTTGTATGAAAATCTTTAAAATAGTTTTTGTTGTCTTTAACTGCTCTATGATATCTGTCTTTTTTTAAAAAACTGATTGTAGATATTAACATCATTGTAAATGTCTGAACGTATTTATACTTCTAACATATTTTCGACTTTTTCCTTTTATTAGTTTCTTTTTACAGTTTACCAATTCTGTAAGCCCTTCCTCTAAATATAGTTTTCTGTGCCGGATATACTGCTATTTTTAGAATTCGAACAAATAATTTTCATTGTTTGAGCGTTCTAGTTATTTGTTATCTCTTCACATCCTGTGCATTGGGTTATAATTTCTACTGGAGTGTCACTTGTATTTTAAATTCCAGTAATTTTTTTACCACTGGCTGTTGCTTAGAAAATATAATTGGCTTCCGAGGTTGCTTGAGAATGGTAATGCTTTTGAATCTTCATAATCTTCATGCAACTCAGGCACATAGGCCTTGTTGAAAACAACGCATTGGGTTGTTTTCAATAACGCCTATGCGCCTGAGTTGCAAACATGATTAATTACTATCTTTTGTGTGACTTTCATAGCTTAATGACACTATTGGTGCTGAGTCACAGACTAAACTTTTGGGCTTTCTGTTTTGGCTTTTTGTCTTAGTTCAGTGGGATTATGGTCAGTGCTTTCTGCAGTTACTTTAGAATGGTTTATAATTGAAGTAGCTGGTGTCATAGAAGTTAAACGGCGGTAAAGGGTTTAAAATTTTCTAAAGCAAATTATGAAATAAAATGATATTTTTTCTTCTTTTTCCTTTTGCTTCCTTTGGTTGCTACTCGATCTTCTGGATTGATATCTGCAGAATTTGGTCGCTGTTGATGGATAAATGCTGCCACGCGGGTCTTGGGTTTTAAAGATTTTATTTCGATCAGCGAATACAAATACAGCGAAAACCTCAAACTCGGGTAATCAAACCATAGAATCAAAATCATAAAAAAAACATTCCAACAGAGGGTTATATCTATAACATAAAATCACATCAAAACATCATAAAGTAAATACAGTCAATCATATAGGTAAGCAGTCAGACTCATATCACTCCTTCATCGATCCCTTCTCCCGGCTATATAGTCATCCGGTACTGGGCGGGGTTGACATCCCGCGTTGATCCAACCCCGCCGGCTCTTTATCCACAATAGGTATCTTCGTCGGGTTTGCAGTTCTTTCCTCGCAGATTTGACGGGTTCGCCTTTATCTTTTCCCATCTCCCTAGCTTGGGGAAATGCTCCCGATCCGTCGTTTCCCCCCCCCCTCCTCCAGCTTGAGAATGTTCGCTTGACGCGACACAAGTTTTATAATAAATATCCAAAGAAGGTTGTATTTTAGGTTATAAGGGGGGGATATACACGTGTTCGAAAAGAGTGTTTCCTAAACGCAAGGCTGGTGGACTCGACAAGACTCAAAACTAGTCTGGATTTCTGGTCATATGTGAATTTGTGAGGTCTCTTGCGGTTTCGACAATAGTAATTCATGTAGCAGCTGCAGTTTGGTTACTTGCTTCGGACTTGCTACGAAGATCCTACCAATGTAAAGGACGTGGAGAGGCTGACCTGCAAAAAGAAAATCCAGGTTTAAGCAGCGGTGATTTTTTGTTTCCAGCAATGATTGCATTGTACTGTAATAATCGTCAAAGTATAATAATTTGTAATCTAAGGCTTTTTTCCAATTGATGTTTTTTTGCTTTGGGAATACCCGACTTGCACAATTACACGCAGAACTCCGACTTGGTCGCGGCAATTTCGGTGTTTTTTCGACACTAAAGCCTTACTGGTGCATCACAGTTTCCAGCGTATCTGCAGAAACCAACTCTACAGTAAGATCTAAACCTCTAGATTTATAATTTCAGGAGGCGGTGCTTCAAGTTCGGTTTTGTGCTTCATATCGTACCCATCTGGCAGACTATATCGTTTTTTCTCTCTTGCTAATATTTACTTGCTGTTAAGGCAATGGCATTACTTAGGGTTGTGGGCAAGTGCCTATTTACCCTCCTAATTATAATTGGTATAAACTTTGGTGTTGAAAAACGTTATTAAATAACCACTGTCGTTTGTAACAGCCTGTCATCCTTACCTCCGAGCGCGTTGGTAAAATCCAAAGGTTTGCAAGAATATCAAGGTGTTCGATAACATAATTGTGCAGCAAAAGTAAGCTTGAACAATTCTCAAATTAACAATGCAGGCACCGTCAACTACCAGTGCTTGCGGCAAGTCAACTGTAGAAATAAGGCCCCCAATAGAAACACTGTAAAGGAATAGAAAGCTCCCCAATTAAAGATAGTGTTGGTGGGTGCAACAAACATCTCAACTTAATAAGCGTCTAGTTCCATTATAAGCTATATATGAGCGTAGTTAAAAATACAAAAGTAAAAAAGCCAGTAATTTCCGGTAAGTCAGATCTGAGTACATCATACATTCTCTCTTTATTACATAACACAGCTTGTCCTGGCTAGCGGGCACTTCCCTAAACTGAAGAACTACTACTACTGTATCCCTTTGTTCACTTCGCATGTGGGCTCCTATGTTACGCGACTTCAACTGTGAGCGTAATTAATCTTTACCCACCACACCACCAACCAATAGTTACTCATATCCGACTTCTGTGCCTAAAATGATATCAACTCTAAAATCTCTTAAAAGATCCAAAACTGCCAAATGGGTACGAAATAAAGTATAGAAAAAACACAAAATCAAGCAGTGAATGCAAGAAATTGCTGAATGGAGATTCGACGCTTGAAGCACTCGAAGACATTTTTGATGTCAGTATTGACAACCAAGAAGACTTATGAACCTTGAGATTACTGCCTCTTTTATAGCTGACTTCCATTTGCTTAGGTGGTTAATCTGTAACCTCTCCGAGAGCTCCTCAGGGAGCTACAATGATTTAGAACATTCCCTGCGGTGCCTTTCGCGAGCAGTCGCGACACAGCTATCAAAATTTTTCAGCTCAGTGCGCTGTTTGGCTACCTTCTGTTCAACAAAGTTTTCAAAACGTTATATTTCACTAATTAATTACTGTTTAAGCCCAAATATCTGGAAATTTTTTAAATTTGCTTTAAAAATATTGGACTCCATTGGTCTCAAAACGATTTACACACAGAAATAGCATAAAAATACATCTGTAAATTATGCGATTTTCAGCGGCTGATAACAGCTACTGTTCTCCAGAAGAAAAGATCTTGTTGCAAGGGGTTCGCAACACGTCGGTCATTTGCTGCTGGTTTAAGTTCTTTAGCATTATGCATACAGATTCAGACAGTATCATTAAGTCTGCGTTATCATTACACTGTACAACAAGTTCCCGAAAAGTAACTGGAATTTAGAAAAAAAGCAAAAACCTTTTACAGGGTATTTGCCTCTTTTTTTTTGTGCACTACTGAGACAAGGATCTTAACCGAATAAGATGGATTTTTTTTGGTAACGTTAGAAGTGATTTTTTCCTTTTTTCTCCAATTTTTGTCATTAGCTTGGCTAAAAGGAAATGTCGACCGGAACAGACGCAAAAGAAAAAATAAGTAAATAAAAATGAGGAGTGAAAATAAAAAAGCTAAAAAATGCAGCTGTTTTGCTGATTCTTGTGAACAGCCTTGGTCAACAGCCCTATTAACAAGCTAATAGTGGATATTGGGCTGTAGTGCTTTCTTCTCCACCTAACACTCCGATAAATAAGAGGCCATACGACAAAAAATGTACCAGAAGTTTTTTTTTCTCAAAGTTATCTGTCCTC